>JAJONR010008374.1:0-13459 GCA_029582245.1 Solanum etuberosum | reverse complement strand
TATTCCTCCTCGCTTGTTTCATTTCCATCACTCTCCCATTCTTCCTCCTCAGTTGTTTTATTTTCATTGTCATATTCTTCGTTATCAAATGAATCATTTTCCCCATCCTCATTTATTTCTTCCTCAACATTTATCATTATCTCATCATCAGATACTTCTTCTAATATGTGTTGAGGATGTTCTAGTGTGGTTTCCAATTCAACATCAACTTGTTGCTGAACAATTGCAACCTCATTTTGGTACGCCACATCTAAGACATTGTCAATTTCAATTCTTCCCACAGGTTTAGTCTTTATAACAACCCACCAATCAGCTTTGTCTCTTCGCAATGGATATGGATCGTAATACACTTGTTTAGCATTTTGTGCAATGATGAAAGGATCATAACTTATGTATTTTCTGGTGTGCTTAACTTCAATTATTTTATGTTGTTGGTCCACTCTTGTGCCTCTGTGTGATGGGTCAAACCACTTACACCGAAATAATACGATCTTCTTTTTTAGGCCAACCTGAATATCTTACTTCAATAATCTCATGAATGACATCATAATATTCAATAGTTTGACCAGTACCATCAACATCACCTTGTATGAAGACACCGCTATTATTTGTTTTCTTATTCCTAGAAACTTCTTCAGTTTGAAACTTAAAACCATTGACACAATACTTATTCATTGTCTGAAATGAAATTCAGGTGCAAGTGCAACTTCTTTCACTAATTGCAAATGTTCGACATTTGAGTATTCATCGTAAACCTATATAATGTTGTTTAAAATAATATAATTTAGTATAACATGAATACATTATTAAATACTTATTGATTCAATGTAAGCTTGCACACTTACATATTTTGTTAGCCATTTGGAAAATTTCGTATAGATGGCTTCATTACCCCATGTGTTTACGAATAAGCTGATCATTGTACATTCAAATATTTTGTTAGTTAATGAATACTTATTAGTATGTATGTAATTTGATAATATGTTTTTAACACTTACTTGAGATATGGTTGAATCTCTGGATAATTAAGCAAAATATGTGTCACAGCTGATTGCATTTCCATACTAGTGAAGCTTCGCTTTCCACGTTTTTTAGATCCTCGACCATTTTGATTAAAAATTGATATCGGTGGAAATAAAGGATCAATATCACTTTCATCATTGCGCTTGGGCCTGTTTCTCCTACATGACACATCAGTCCCAAAGTAATAAGAATAAAAATCACCAGTTTCCCTACCAATATGACCTTGAACAACTGATCCCTCGATCTTTCCCCTTTGCTTAATTGTTTGCTTGGAACTGCCAATTTTCCTGCATGTATATATCTATATATGTTAAAAAAAAGGAAAAAAAAACTTAATGATTAACTATTTTACTTAGTGAATATTTCAATGATAGTTACCTCTCAAATGGATACATCCATCTTGTTTGAACTGGACCTCCGAGGCGGGCCTCTTGTACAAGGTGAATTGGAAGATACTCCATCACATCAAAGAAACCACATGGAAAGATCTTCTCCAACTTAGTAGTAATAACATGAATATTTTCTTCCATCATGTCCAAACTACTCTCCAATAACTTTCCAGAACACAAATCTTTAAAGAAAAGACTTATCTCTGTGATTGGTTTCCATATCCTTTCGGGTAGATGGCTAAAAGCTATAGGAATTAAAGTTTCCATGAATACATGACAATCATGACTTTTCATACCTATCAATTTTCCTTCATTCATATCTTCCCGCTTTCCTAAATTTGAAGCATAGCCCTCCGGCGTCCTCAAATTTTTAACCCACTCACAAATTTCACGTTTCTCATCCAATGTGAATGAAAAACTGGCTTTAGGCTTAACTATTTTACCATTTTGTAATTCCTGCAGTCATAACTCTCTTCTCCTACAATATTCCTTTATGTCCATTCTAGCTTTTGGATTGTCTTTTGTCTTGCCCTTAACATCCATCACTGTGTTAAACAATTTGTCAAAATAATTTTTTTCAATGTGCATCACATCAAGATTATGTCGTAGCAGATTTTCCTTCCAATATGGCAACTCCCAAAATATGCTTTGTTTGGTACAATTATGTTCAACACCATATCCAGGAAGTCTAGACGGTGAAGCTTCTGTAACTTTAGGTAATTGAGAAACTCTCTCCCAAATTTGATGCCCTGTGAGTAATGGAGGTGGGGGGTCACTTTCAATCTTATTTTTTCTAAATGCATTTTTCATCTTTCTAAACTCATGGTCCATTGGCAAGAACTGACGATGACAATCAAACCATGTATTTTTTCTACCATGCTTTAAAGTGAATGCCTTACTATTTTCCATGCAATACAGACATGATAGCTTTCCAGCTATCATCCAACCAGACAACATCCCGTATGCAAAAAATCATTAATCGTCCACATTAAAGAAGCACGCATAAAGAAATTCTGCTTAGTTGATATATCATAAGTCAAAACGCCTACAAACCACAATTGTTTGAGCTCATCTATCAGTGGTTGTAGATAGACATCAATCAAACTTTTTGGATTACGAGGACCTGAAATAACACAACTTAGAAAGATGTAGGGACTGGTCATGCACATTTTAGGAGAAAGATTATACGGAGTAAGAAATACCGGCCAACATGAATAAGGTGAAGCAACATTAGAGAATGGAGTGAAGCCATCTGCACACAACCCCAATCTAACATTTCTTGGTTCACTAGCAAAATTAGGATATACATTTTCAAAATGCTTCCATGCTTCACCATCAGATGGATGAGACAAGACACCCGGTGGCCTTCTATATTCATGATGCCATCTCATATGTGGGGCAGACCTCATTGATGCATACAAACTCTTTAACCTAGGAATAAGAGGTAGATAATGCATCACCTTAACTGGGACCATATTTCCAGCCGGAGTCCTCTTATAACGAGCATGTCCACAAAACTTACAATTTTCTAATTCACTATCAGTCTTGTAAAACAACATGCAGCAATCAACACAACAATGAATTCTATCATACGTCAATCCTAACTTAGAAACCAAACGCTTTGCCTGATAGAAGTTCTTCGGTATTTAAACTCCGGATTAACTAGTTCACCCAAAAGTTCAACCATTGAGTCCATAGCCGCATTAGGAACATTCCAATATGATTTAATATTCATTAATCTAACCGCAACTGACAAGGAAGAATGCGGACTCCCTTCACATAGTGGACGACTAGACTCTTCTAATTGATCATAGAAGCGTCGTGCTTCTTCATTAGGAGCTTCATCAAAATATTGTTCGGGTTCCATACCACCTTGAACCCCGAAAGCATCATTGATCATTTCATGAACCCTATCATGTTCAACCCTATCTTGTTCAACCCTATCATCATGTTCAACCCTAATTTGACCATGTGGTGCAAGCATATTATATTCATCCACAGGCATCGAATTATAAAACATACCATTCAATCCATCTCTTTCTCCATGATCAATCTATACAAAATATCTAGGCTTAAATCCATGACGGTACAAATGAACCATGACTGCATCTGGTTCAAAAAAATTTAAGCACCTACATGCACTACAAGGACACCTAACCAATCCATTATTCTTGAAAATATCAAGTGTCATTGTATGTTCAATAAAATTTCTAACACCGTCAATAAACTCAGGTTTTAAACCATCACCAGTTTCATAATGCATATTATAAATCCAAAAACGATAATCCATCTACAAATATATAGATATTCAATTATATTAATAAATTTAATAATAATTTTACTACATTAAACTAATTTATGTTGGTAATATAAATACTATATTTCAAGATCTACAAAGTTAAATTTTAATTAATTAATGAATACTAATTAATTAAGTTCAAATTAAGTTCAAGTTCTAGTTAAGTTTAAAATTAAGTTTATATTTCTAATTAAGTTTTCAAGTTATTATAAATTAATTAAGTTCAATAAAGTTCTACTTAATTTAAGTTCAAACTAATTAAGGTCAATAAGATTTTCAAGTACTTCAAAATTCTAATTAAGTTCAAATAAAATCCAAGTTCTAATAAAGTTAAAAATTAAGTTCTAATTAATTAAGGTCAACAACATTTCAAGTTCATATTTCTAATTAAGTTCAAGTTATAGTAAATTCAAGTTATAATTAATTATAAGTTCTAATTAAGTTGTAATTCAAATCCCTAAAATTCCAAATTCAAACTAGCTAGCTAGTGCTAAAATCCCAAATTCAAACTATTAGTCCTAAAATACAAATATAATTCAAACTAGTCCTAAATTTCAAATTCAAACTAGTCTTAAAATCACAAATTTAAAATACTCATAGAATCCAAAAATCAAACTAGTGCTATAAAATCCCAAATTCAAACTATTAGTAGTCCTAAAATCTCAAATATAATTCAAACTAGTCCTGAATTCCTAATTCAAACTAGTCTTAAAATCACAAATTCAAACTAGTCCTAAAATCTCAAAATCAAACTAGTGCTAAAATCTCAAATTCAAACTATTAGTAGTCCTAAAATATCAAATATAATTCAAACTATAGTCCTAAATTCTAAATTCAAACTAGTCTTAAAATCACAAATTCAAACTAGTCCTAAAATCCTAAAATCAAACTAGTGCTAAAATCCTAAATTCAAACTAGCTAGCTAGTCCTAATCCCAAATTCAAACTATTAGTCCTAACTCAAATAATACCCAAATTCAAACAACTCCTTAAATACCCTAATTCAAACTAATCCTACAATCCCAAAATCAAAAATTAACTCAAGAAATACCCAAATTCAAACAATTCCTAAAGTACCCTAATTCAAACTAACCCTAACATTAAAATTTTCAATTCACTTACTAACTAATAATCCCTAATTCAAACTAACAATCAATAAACATAAAATCAATAAACTAATTACAATTAAATCACTAACAAAATAAAATATAGCTCAAATTGAATTTTTTTTTATAAATAAAATCCTAACCTTAAAGGAGAGAAGGAGAGAAGGAGAGAATGAAGAGAGAGGGAAGGAGGCGGCGGCTCCGGCAGGTGAAGGCTCACGGCGGTAGCTCCTCACGACTCTAACCGGCGACAACAACAAACAGAGGGACGGCGGCGGTGGTGAGGATCGGAGTGGAGAGAAGGAGGAGAGAATGTGAAATGGAAAATGAGAAATAGGGGAAATCGCGTCTATAAGTATCAGATATTTAATGAAAAGTGACGGACAGCGTCTATAAGTCCGTCGCTTTTTTTATAAATAGTTGACCAACTTTTTGACAAAAATGCGACGGACATAGAGACATTGTCCGTCGCTTATTTAAAATATTTGACCAAGAAGTGACGGACATAAAGATGTTGTCCGTCGCTTTGATAAAAAAATAATTAGTAAAATAAAATAATTCAAAAGCGACGGACGGCGTGGCTATTGTTTAATCTATATATAATTATTTTTAATTAAAAGCGACGGACAACGTCTATATTTATATTAAATAAATAATTATTAATTTTACATATATTTGGCGCAAAAATCCGCGGAAAAAAGTGACGGACTAAGAGATGTCGTCCGTCGCTTTTTGTAAAATAATTTTTTTAAAAATTATTTTTATTTAAAAGCGACGGACAGTGTGGCAAATGGCGTCGCTTTTTGGAGCGACGCCGTCCGTCGCTTTTCTATCCATCATTTTTTAGCAGATTTTTAGTAGTGTCTACCCCCCGCCCCCTTAGGCAGCTCTAAGCCGAGGAACCATGGAGGGAAGGGATTTCAGCGCAAGGGAGGTCAAACCTACAAAAATTCGGTCTACGTCCGTCGTGATTTTCCCCCACGGAGTCAGAAGCTTGTATTCTAAGTTTTTCAGCGGTTTCTTGACATTCAAGTAGGCTAGGTTTTCTTTTTTACTGAATAGTTAGACATGTCTTTACTTATATAATATCTTGTAGATTGTCGGGAGATTTCATGCATAGGCCTCCGGGCACAGAGTCTGGATGGTTGAATTAGTGGTTAGTTGTAGTTTAGGTTAAGGATAGATTTTCTTAGTTAGTATTGATCTTACTATGGTTGCTAGGTTATCCTGGGGGATGTGATTGTGGGTAATTGGATTATGATCAGGAAACGTTCAGGATAGAATCATTTCGGGTAGGTGATGGTTGTTTGTTTGTTTCATTTATGTTATATGTACTTGTCAACCGCTTCATTAGTATTGCATGCATGATATATAGTCGGGGGAGAGGAAGAGCATGATTTGAAAGGTTAAATGTTGTCCATCACATGTAGTAAATGTGTTTTACTTGGGTGTACAAATGTGATTATTATTCATTGTGATCGTGATATGTGATTGATAGTTGGCTTGGATATCATGTCTGATACAAGATATCCTAGATTGGCTTGGGTACCACGTTTGGTACATACTAATGATTGGATCAGGTACCACGCATGGTACAGAAATATCTATATATGACTGGATCGAATGCCACGCCGGTACATACTAACCGTTGGCATGGATTATCATGTTTAGTACACTAACAATTTGTGTGTGGGTTCCATGAGAGAACCAGATTTACTTCTTCGTGATGTGATTGTTACATGTTGATTTCGTTAATGCATCAGGTTTATTTATTATGTTATGTTTATGACATATTGGTCTTTGGGTGGTGGGGTTGGTTTATTCAAATGTTTGGGAGGTCTATGTGTAGACCAGGATTGCATGTTAAATAGGGGTCCTTGGTGTTCTAGGTTATTCGAAAGGTGTGATAAATTAAATCAGATTTGAGTGACTGTTATGTTCTGGGACATACCTGATAAGGGAAATTTGAGTCAAAGTGGTTTAATGTCAGTCTTACATGTGGTTTACTAAAATTGGTCAAGGGTCATGATAATTTTTTGTCGTTTAATGATTCTATTTGGGTCATCAAGTACAAAATGGTTACCAATTCTGAGAGAAATTTTTTTGTCTATAAACTTGATTTGGTGATATGAAGCTTGTGATTTTGACGCAAGTATCAGGTGTTGCTTTCATCAATGATGAACGTCTGATTATTTGAACAAAGTATAAGAATTTCATATGTTTGTTCTTATTAGAAGGTTTTTCATACGTACATACAACGTTTTTCAACACTTAATGAACTTGATTCAAATGCAAAAAATTCATAATTTGATTTCAATGGAAACTGACAATAATCTGATTCCAATGAAAAAAATTCATACGTATGTAGAAAGTTTTTGAAAACTTTTCATATTTGATTCCAATGAAATTTTTTCATAATTTCGTTCCAACATAAACTTATCATAATTTGATCTCAAATATAGTTTTTTCATATTTGTAGACACAAAAATATTCAAAACTTTCTATATTTGAATATTCCGATGAAATTTTTCATAATTTGATTCCAATGAGTTTTTTTTCATAATTTGATTTCAATGAAAAATTATCACAATTTGGTTCCAATTGTAATTTTTTCATAATTTGTAGGGATAAAATTTATGCACTTTTGATATCTATAAATATCCATATTTCCATGGTGGTTGATTGTCAATTTGTGGCATCGTCAAGTTGATCGAATCCATCTCTATTAGGTAGAATAGATTTTGTACTTTATTTTTGTCACTTTTTTTACAGTTCTGCACGTTAGTGGTAAGAAATTTATATCTTGTTGTAGAAATGATAAAATCATGGTTTTCTTGATTTTTCAAAAATTATACTCGCAAATCTACGACATTTTCAAAAATTCAAATCAAAATATTTCTCGATTGATGGAAATTAATTTTGAAGTTAATTTTCATATATGATGTTTTCTTTTTCTCACAATTCTATACGGTCTCACCAAAATGTTTGTAATTTGGTATAGGAGCATCTGAATGATGAGAGACTTGATTCTATGGAAATTACACTTCGAAGTCTATATCTATCCAAAATTCAAGGTAAATGATTTTATGGATTGACGGGAATCGAACTTTAAAGTTGGTCTCTAAATTTGACATTCTTTTCTTACAATTGTACGAAGTCTCACCATAATGTATGTATCTTGGTGTAGGAGTGTCTGAATGAAAAACGACTTGATTTTTATAGAAATTAGACTTTGAAGTCTACAATATATTCAAAACTCAAGATAAAAAGATTTCATAAATTGATGAGAATTAATTTTTGAAGTTGATTTTCAAATTTGGAATTTTTTTTCCTCATTATTTTATGCAATCTCACTAAAACGTCTGTATCTTGGTGTAGGAGCGTAGGAATGACGAGCAACTTGATTCTATAGAAACTAGACTTTGAAGTCTACAACAAATTCAAAAATCAAAGCCAAACTATTTATGTACAAACCAAAATTAATGTTTTAAATTGGTGATGCAATCGACTTTGGTATGACTTTGGACAACATGCATGAGCTCACCTCTCTTTTTTGTATCTTTCCTTTTGTTGTAAGTCTACCCGAGGGTGTAAATAATCTCTATTTCAAATCAAGAAGATGCAAAGGATGGTCATATGATTGTTGATGTACTAGTTGGCGGGTTACCTCTTGTGGCTAGGCGAGAAAGAATATCAGAGTTTGCTTGGCGAAGAGTACGTCTTCCAAAATTTCACCCATTGTGAGTGAAGTGCATGAGGCATCCTCTTCTTGTAGTTGGTTGAAGACGTATAAGACGATTTTTTTTCTTTTGTCCAAGCTTTAGCGAAGAAGTAAACGGAGCTCTTTCATCTGTCAATTTGTCGCAGATGCAATAGATGAAGAGTTTCCTCCCTACCACTCGACGAAGAAGAATCAATAGTGACCGATTGATTTCCGTATTGGTTGAGACTTCTATCAACATTTATGTGGAGATAAATTCTAATTTTTTAAGTCAATAGAACTATATTCATTATAATGAACGCGGAAACATATGACATAATTATCACCGTACCGACTTGAAGCTTCGTACTATTGATACTGTGTGATGCATAACCTCTTTTTTTCTTGTCTTTTTTTAGATTTACGATGAATCTCAAACAGTCTCAATATTAGACCAAAATGATGTAAAAATAATAATCCATCTTGTGAAATGTGATGGACCCAATATATGTTATTCCCTTTGTCTCAATTAATGTGATACATATGGAATTTGAAGAGCAATTCAAATTTTTATATGATTTTCAAATATTTTAAGTTGTTAATTTTTGTGATTGTAGTATTTTTACATAATTTTATATAATATATGTTACTTTCTTTATCATAATTCCTGCAACATCAATAGAATTTCAAGAGTCGATCAACTTTTTTATATCTTCTAAATATTTTAAATGGTAAATTTTTATAATTTATAATAAGTTTTTACGTATTTTTTTAAATATATAATATATTACAAAATAGAAAAAGAATCATAAATATCCTTTATTAAAGCAGACATATTGACTAAGAGATAATTACAAGTCTCCAAATTGGTGGTACCCACGTTTATACTTTTAAAAAAAACAACAATAATGCAAGTAAAATTAATAAAGAAAAAGGGTACACGTCAATGGTATTATCCGGAAGAACATGTGGTAGAGAAACTTTGACTAATTCAACATATTTGGTGTTTGAACTTTGAAATAATCGTAAATTTTGAATCCACCGCTTATTTTACTCACATTTCTCAATTCAGTCTCCCACCACTTAAAAATAAAACAGAAAAGTCTCTATTGAATTTATTTTAAAATAATTTTTTTATTTATTTATTGAACTAAAAATAATTTTAATGTTGTTTTCTTTTTACTAAAAATACTCTTAAAACTAACTATTGAATAGATGAAATTTATAAAAAAAAAAAATTATGTATTAATCTAATATTATTAAATTATGTAACCTATATGAATTGATTCGATTTATTGATATAATTAAACCTAAATTTATAATTATTAACCTGAATTCCTGGACACAATTTTCATCTTCAATTATCAGATCCGCTGCTGTTGATATATTTTTCAAACTGATCATTTGTGTTAAAGATTTTCAGCAACTCTCTCATCCGTGCACCCGTATAAGGAAAAAAGCAATTGAGAACCATCGGTCGGAAATATTACGGAAAATATTTTATTATGAATATTTATAAGGAATTTTTTATAGCTTGAGACATGTCAAAAGATATTATATTTAAAGACATTTCACATGATATAGATGTATTTCTAAGAATTTAACAAATTCTTTTAATATAAAATTAGAAGTCAAAATCTAACAAAATATTAAAGAAGAGAACTCAACACACCAATAGAATATGAAGAAATAACTTGAGTTCATATCTCGTCTACCAAAAGAAAAAGAGTTGAGAGTTTGAGATTTTGCTCTATAATATAAGACAGAATGTTGAGGAGCCTAGGGTCAGTCGGTCAATTGACTGGTTTGCCCTTCTCCTTCAAGTTCCTCTATTTACATTTAGTATTTTATTCGTTTTACTTTTTATATGTTATATATTTATAAAAATAGTATTAAAATTCAACTTGAAATATTAAAAAATTGGTCACCTTTTAAAATTTTACTTATACTATTTTATTTGAAAATTACATTAAGAGTACTATAAATTAAAATAATTAACATCTTAAAATTTTTTTAAAACGTATTACAAATGTGATTAACTCTCGAAATTTCACACGTGTCACATAAATTGAGACAAAAGGAATAATATACATTATTTGAAAATTACGTTAATAGTACTAAAAATCACAACTTAAAGTATTCACATGTGCCACATAAATTTGGACAAAAAAAATAACATATATTATTTAAAACTTATGTAAATTAAGAGTACTATAAGTCACAATAATTAACAACTTAAAATAATTTAAAAACATATTTGGTTGACTTCAAAATTTCACATGTGTCACATAAGTTGTGATAGAGTGAATAAAATATATTATTTAAAAATTACGTTAAAAGTATTATAAATTACAATAATAAAGAAAATATCACATGTGCCACAAATATATTTGAAAAGTATTTTAAAAATATTATAAAAATAATTAACAATAAAAAATATTTAAAAATTTAATTAATTCTCCTAATTTTATTCATATCACATCAATTAAAATAAATAAAGTAATATATATTGGACCGAGCTTGCTCGAACTTTTGTATAAGAAAGATCAATAGCAAGATTGTTGGCTACAACATCAGCCAATCAAAGTTCCTTTTGTAGCCATAATGTCTCTTTAGTAATTGAGAAATTAATAGAGGAAATATTATTAAAGAATCATCAAGACAAATGAAGAAGATATGTAACAGTCCAGCCATTATGAATATTAAGAATCATATAATGACTAATTAAGGTCTAGTCAATTAGAAAATTAAGACCCTTTTGAATGATAGTCAAAGAAGAATCTAGGCACTTCTTTTTGAGATATTAATATTATTTATTCAATATTAATATGAGTTGTGGTGTAGTGGCGAATTGTTTCATTCTTAAATTAATTAAATTTTGTTGGAAGCGTTATTTCTAAAATTCTTAGAATGAATTCTGTAATGTCTGATTCAGGACTTCAATGTTAATATCAAATTTTGAGTCTACGCTCACTAAAAAGGAAGTACTTAAGAAAATTTACTGCATCTTGTTTCAAAACACTCACAAACTTTAATAGTGCAAAACCTTAGATATGCGAATATAATCTGTGATGAAACTATATAAAACATAAGAAGAATAAAGCAGTAGGGAGAAGAGAGAAACTTCTTATTCATCTTGAATGATATTTAGAAATTGAGGTATACCACATATTCATTTCGATGAAGAAAAACTTCTTTATTTATAGGGGAAAACTGACTTAGTTCCCAACTAGGATTCCTAACTTCTCTCCGAAGGAATCTCCACAAATAGACATTCACTAGAATATAAATATGTTTATAACACTCCCCTTGAATGTCTATTTGATAGATTATATGCCTCGTTGAAATCTTACTAGGTAAAAATCTATTGAAAATTTTTTTAGTGAAGGAAAAAGAGTACACATATCTAATAATACGCATTTTGGATGCATCTGTAACACCCCGCTATTCGAAAGAACTAGAATTAGAAGGAAACCGTTTTTGAAAATAATCAAATTTGGAAAGTTTGACAAAATTAAGCTAAGTTTGAGTTTTGGGTCAACTTCAAACGACCATAACTCCTAACTAAGGATGAGTTAGGTGTTCTACAAGATACCGTATGAAAGATCTTTGAATTATCTTTCCAACGCCACCAAGTTTGCTCATTTTCGAGTTCGTATGAGGGAGATATGCCCATTTGAAGTCGGGTTGTCTAGATAAGGAAAGTCAACCGGATTTTAGGAGGGTATTATGGTCTTTTCACTAACCAATTAATTAAATTCATTTTTGGTAATTAAGTTGGGGTCTAAACACCCTTCATAAAATAAAGTTAGGGTTTTGAGAGAAGAGAAAAGAAGAGGAGAAAAGAGGAGAAGAAGCTAGGAATCGTCGTGTTCTTGAAGATTAGCTTGTGGATTTCGCCAAGGGTTGATCCCTACGAGGTATGTGAGATCACATAGCGTTGGGTTCGTTCACCCACGCGCCAATCAAGATTTAATTAAGAGATATTATGTTCTTAAAAGTATACAAATTGAGTTCTTGATGAATTTTGTTGAAGTTTCTATTGGGTTCTTATTGTTGAAGTTGTTGAGGAGTTCTTGATTTAAATTCATGAAATTAGATGTCATTTTGAGTAGATTCTTGCATATTTTGGTTATGTATTTGAATCTAAGTGATTGGGGAAAGAACCAATTGAATCTAGAGGGTTTAGAGCTGAAAAACGAGCAAGAAAAATCGGGAATTTTCTGGGCAGGGGTCTGGGGCGCCGCGCCATTCAGAGCGCCCCAACCCAGGCGCTGAAGTTTTGGGTCTGGCGCCCCACGCCACTCAGAGCGCCAGGGACGCCAGGTTCTCTACCCTTTCCCACTTCTTTCCGTACGAGTTCCCTCGAAACGTACATATGTTTCTAGTCGATTTCTACACTCTAAGGTATGTCTAAACAACATGAAATCATCCATAATATGAGATCATGAGCCTTGAATCCATAATTCAATTCAAGGAAAGTTAAGAGTCAAGTCAAGAGAAGTTCATAGAGTTTCCAAAAGTCTTTTACAAACTTTTTAACTTTGTTTTAAGACTTGAGTTTTCAGTTGAGTAAAAATTGAAGTTCATTTCTTCAAAAAGAGTATATCGGGACTATGTATTCCCAAAGAGTAAATGTTTTCACATTTAAGCAAGAAAGGAGACTTTGATCTCCAAAAGAGCCTTTGAGCTAGTTTTTCAGTAAAGAGTAAATGTTTTCACATTTAAGCAAGAAAGGAGACTTTGATTTCCAAAAGAGCCTTTGAGCTAGTTTTTCAGTAAAGAGTAAATGCTTTCACAATTAAGCAAGAGAGGAAACTTTGATTTCCAAGAAGAGCCTTTGAGCTAAGTTTTGAGCAATTATCTCAAACCACAGAAAGAAGTTATGTTTTTAAACATAAGAGCTAGTATTATATTTTGGGAGTAGTATTGAGCACCGATAT
>JAJONR010008373.1:0-23965 GCA_029582245.1 Solanum etuberosum | reverse complement strand
AGGGAGATTTTGGTCCCCGTGAACCCAAATGTGGGTACGGCGGCATCTAGAGTGAAGGACTTCACTAGGATGAATCTTCTGGAGTTTCATGGTTCCAAGGTTGAGGAAGATCCCCAAGAGTTCATTGATAAAGTTGAAAAGATGTTGATGATCATGGGAGTGACGCTAGTTGAAATGGTGGAATTGGCCGCTTATCAACTTAAGGGTGTTGCTCAAGTATGGTTAAACCAACAGAAGGATGAGAGGGCGGTTGATACGGGTCCTCTTGATTGGGAAAAGTTTAAGGTTGATTTCCTTGATAGGTTCTTTCCCCTTGAGATGAGGGTGGAAAAGGTACTTGAATTCATCAAACTTCATCAAGGAAACATGAGTGTGAAGGAAAATTCTTTTAAGTTCACACAATTTTCCCGATATGCTCCTACTACGGTTGCAGATCCTAGGGCAAGGATGAGTAAGTTAGTTTCGTGCGTGTCTGATATGGTGGTTATAGAGTGTCGTACCTCCATGCTTATCAATGATACAGACATTTCTCATCTCATGGTTCATGCATAACAAATAGAAGAGGAGAAAATTAATGAAATATCTAGGGAGACAAAGAAGGCAAGGACCGGTGATTGTAACTTCTCACATTCCAGGTTTGATGGATATGGTCGTTCTATGTTCCGAAAAGGTTTTACGGTCAAGGTTCCTCCAATGCTCCTCCTAAGTTCAACAAAGATCGAGAGTCTAACCCTAAGCCTCAAGGAGGAAATGGTGGTGTATGTTGATCGACTACTTGTGTTAAATGTGGAAGGAAGCATGAGGGTAAATGCTTAGATGATACGGATTGTTTCTTTGGTTGTGGTAAGAGTGGTCATAAGATAAGGGATTTTCCATCACTTAGGTCTAAGGGAAGAGAAGGTAGGCAAGCTCCGCCTAGTGGTTCGGGTTCAAGTGCTCCAAATAAAAACCGATTCTATGCACTTCAGACTCGTCATGAGCAAGAGGGTTCTCCCAGTGTGGTTACTGGTATGTTGAAAGTTTTTCACCTTGATGTTTATGCTTTGCTTGACCCCGGTGCCACCTTGTCGTTTGTGACGCCATATGTGGCCATGAGATTGGATATTCTTCCGGATGTGTTGTTAAATCATTTTTATATCTCTACTCCCGTTGGTGAATCTATTGTGGCTAAGAGAGTCTATAGAAAGTGTCACATCCCTTTATCCTGTAGAGTCATTCACGTTGATCTTGTAGAGCTTAATATGTTAGATTTCAATGTTATTCATGGTATGGATTGGTTGTATTCATGTTATGCTTCTATTGATTGTAGAATCCAAGTAGTCAAGTTTTGGTTTCCAAATGAACCCATCCTAGAGTGAAAGGGGGAATTTATAAGCGTAAGAGTCAGTTTGTTTCTTATCGTAAAGATAGAAATATGATTTCTAAGGCTTGCATATACCATCTTGTTCGGGTTAGGTATATTGATTCTGAAACCCCTACTCTTGAGTCGGTCCTTGTTGTTAATGAGTTTCCAGCAGTGTTTCCCGAAGATTTACACGGTGTTCCTCTCGAAAGGGAAATCGACTTTGGTATTAACCTTCCCCAAGATACGCAACCTATCTCCATTCCTTCTTATCCTATGGCTCCTGAAAAACTCAAGGAGTTAAAAAAGGAATTGAAAGATTTGTTGGATAAGGGTTTCATCCGGCCGAGTATCTGTCCATAGGGTGCTCCAGTTTTATTTGTTCGAAATAAAAATTGTTCACTTAGTATTTGTATTGACTATCGACAATTTAAAAAGGTTACAATTAATAACAAATATCCTCTTCCAAGGATAGATAATTTGTTTGACCAACTACAAGGAGCAAGTTACTTCTCTAAGATCGACCTTGTTGGGTTACCACCAGTTGAGGGTGAAGGAAGATGACATTCCGAAAATGGATTTTCGAACTCGGTATAGTCATTATGAGTTTTTTGAAATGTCCTTTGTATTGACTAATGCTCCAGCCGTATTTATGGATTTGATGAATAGGGTACTTAGACAATACCTCGATATGTTTGTAATTGTGTTTATCGATGACATCCTAATTTACTCAAGGATTGAGGATGAGCATACCAATCATTTATGGATTGTGTTGCAAGTTCTCAAGGACCAACAACTATTTGCAAAGTTTAGTAAATGTCAATTTTGGTTACGATCAGTGGCTTTTCTTTGTCATATTATTTTTGGTAAGGGTATTGAGGTAGATCCTAAGAAGACGGATGCAGTTACGAGTTGTCCTAAACCTCTATCCCATTCGAATAATTAAAGTTATTTAAGTTTGGCTGGTTATTATAGAAGGTTCATGGAAAGGTTTTCCTAGATTGCCTCTCCATTGATAGCATTAACCCAAAAGATGGTCAAGTTCATATTGTGTGAAGCATGTGAAAAGAGTTTCCAAGAATTGAAAGATAGACTTACTTCTGCTCTGGTGTGAAGTGTACTGGAAGGATCCGATGGATTTGTGGTTTATTGTGATGCTTCAAGAATTGGGTTGGGATGTGTCCTTACGCAAAATGGGAAAGTCATTGCCTATGCTTCAAGACAACTTAAGATTCATGAAAAAGACTATCCTACCCATGACTTAGAACTAGCAGCGGTTGTGTTTGCTCTAATGATTTTGAGGCATTACTTGTACGGTGTTCATTTTGATGTCTTTACCAACCACAAAGTTTACAATATGTGTTTAAACAAAAACTAAATATTTGCCAAAGAAGGTGGCTTGAGTTACTAAAGGATTATGACATTAGCGTTCCCTATCACCCCGGTAAGGCGAATGTGGTGGCTGATGCTCTTAGTCGATTATCAATGGGTAGTGTTGCTCATATTGAGGATGGTAAGAAGGAACTGGTTAGAGATATTTATAGATAGGTGCGATTGGGTGTTCAGTTAGTTGACTCTACCCAGGGTGGTTTTATGGTGCATAATGGTTAAAAATCATCTCTTGTGTTAGATGTTAAAGCCAAGCAAGGTCGTGGAATTGAAGAAAGTGGTGCTTAAGAAATCAGTAGAGGCTTTCTCCCAAAGGGGGAGATGGTGTTCTTCGTTATCAAGATTGTTTGTGTGTTCCCATTGTCGATGACTTGAGAGGGCAAATCTTATCAGAAGCCTATAGTTCTCGATATTCCATTAACCAAGGATGCACCAAGATGTACCTCTACATGCGGGAAGTCTATTGGTGGAATGGAATGAATAAGGATATTGCAGAATTTATGGCTAAGTCTCTGAATTCTTATCAAGTGAAAATTGAACATCAAAAGACGGGAGATTTTTCACAAGATATAAGCATTCCTACTTGCAAGTGCGAAGATTTTAATATGGACTTTATCGTTGGTTTACCCCACACCCGGTGGCAACATGAGTCGATTTGGGTTACTGCAGATCGAATTACGAAATCGGCTCATTTCATTCTCGTCAAGGTTTCTTATTCAGCAGAGGAATATGCTAAGTTGTGTCACTCCCCGAGGCTACCCCCTTTACATAACACAGGACCTTGGATCACGAGTTACCCCAAGCTAACCCTGTGTCTTGAATAATCAGAAGCATACTGAGAATCACTGAATAATACATGTACTACGCGGAAGCTAAAACAACGGTTAACTGAAAATGGGGAATACCCAACTAGTCTGAAAGTATAAAACATACTAAGGGGTCGTTTGGTACAAAGATGCATAATGCATGGATTATAAATGCATTGATTAGCAATGCATGGATTAGTAATGCAAGGTTTAGTAATGCAGGGATTAGTTTTTATCAAGTGTTTGGTTCATTCTTTCCCATTTAATCTTATGTTTGGATTAAATTCTAGAAGAAAAAATCCCTATTATACCCCGAGTTATTATGAGATTTTATATTTCATTTAATTTTTCAAGTTAAATACTAAAATATATTTTAAAAAACTATTATTAATTTTGAGGTGTGATATGCCATCATTAGTACATTCCATGTACTAATTCATACTTGAGCATACATTGTTTCACTAATAAAGGGTCAGACGCTTCAATTCCGCACACTCGTGGCTAGTTGATCCTATAGAGCTTGAAGCCTTGGTGAGTCCTCATACATTCGAGGACGATGTCATTTTTACCTCTTTAAGGTATTTCAGTTTCAGACTTTGTGTGTGATGTATGAGTTACATCCCAATCAATTTTCTTTTGATGTATTAGATGGCTTATTGAGACAATTGTTAGACTACCGCTTTACTCTAAAAGAACGGTTTTATATGAAATGCTTTTTTTTAATAATATACATTTTATTATCTTGTATGGCCTATCGGGGTCTTATACGCCATGTCACGTCTAGGGTGTACTTTGGGTCAGGTCAAACTTGGTATTCAGAGCACAAGGTTTAGAAAGGTCTTAGGAAGTATCATAAGACACATCGAGTAGAGTCTTGTTCATAAGTGTGAAGCGCACTACATTTATGAATGAGAGGCTATAAATTGTTTAGGAAACTTCACTTCTTTCATCACTCTAAAGTCGTGCGATAGAGTTTAACTCTATAATGTCCTCTTCTAATCCCTATCCGATGCTTTTCAGGAAATTGCCACTAGAAGGGCAGACACTAGGAGGAATGCGAGAGAGAATGTGGAACGAGAAGCTCCTGAAGCCCCTGAAGAAGATCCTCCAGTTCCAATCGACCCTTTGGCCGAGCAAGTGACTAATGTGGAGTTTAGGGCTACTTTTCAATTGTTGGCTCAAGCCATGACGACTCAAGCCAATAGGGAGATTGTGGTCCCCGTGACCCCAAATGTAGGTACGGAGGCAGCTAGAGTGAGGGACTTCACTAGGATGAATCTTCTGGATTTTTATTGTTCCAAGGTTAAGGAAGATCCCCAAGAGTTCATTTATAAAGTGTAAAAGGTGTTGATGATCATGGGAGTGATGCCGGTTGAATAGGCGGAATTGGCTGCTTATCAACTTAAGGGTGTTGCTCAAGTATGGTTAAACCAACAAAAGGATGAGAGGGCGGTTGATGCGGGTCCTCTTGATATGGAAAAGTTTATGGTTGCTTTCCTTGATAGGTTCTTTCCCCTTGATATGAGGGAGACAAAGGTACTTGAATTCATCAACCTTCGTCAAGGAAACATGAGTGTGAAGGAATATGCTTTTAAGTTCACACAATTTTCCCTATATGCTCCTACTATCGTTGTCGATCCTAGGGCAATGATGAGTAAGTTTGTTTCGTGCGTGTCTGATATGGTGGTTAAGGAGTGTCGTACCTCCATGCTTATCAATGACACAGACATTTCTTGTCTCATAGTTCATGCGCAACGAATAGAAGAGGAGAAACTTAATAAAAGCTCTAGGGAGACAAAGAAGGCAAGGATTGGTGATTGTGACTTCTCACATTCAAGGTCTGATGGATATGGTCGTTCTAAGTTCTGAAAAAGATTTTCATGTCAAGGTTCCTCCAATGCTCCTCCTAAGTTCAACAAAGATAGGGTGTCTAACCCTAAGCCTCAAGGAAGAAATGGTGGTGTATGTTGATCGACTACTTGTGCTAAATGTGGAAGGAAGCATGAGGGTAAATGCTTAGCTGATACGGATTGTTGCTTTGGTTGTGGTAAGAGTGATCATAAGATAAGGGATTGTCCATCAATTACGTCTAAGGGAAGAGAAGGTAGGAAAGCTCCGCCTAGTGGTTCGGGTTCAAGTGCTCCAAAGAAAAACCTATGTTATGCAATTCAGAATTGTCATGAGCAAGAGGGTTCTCCCTGTGTGGTTACTGGTATGTTGAAAGTTTTTCACCTTGATGTTTATGCTTTGCTTGAACCGGTGCTACCTTATCGTTTATGATGCCATATGTGGCCATGAGATTGGATATTCTTTCGAATGTGTTGTTAAATCCTTTTTATATCTCTACTCCCGTTTGTGAATCTATTATGGCTAAGAGAGTCTATAGAAAGTGTCACATCTCCTTATCCCGTAGAGTCACTCATGTTGATCTTGTAGAGCTACATATATTAGATTTCAATGTTATTTGGTTGCATTCATGTTATGCTTCTATTGATTGTAGAACCCAAGTAGTCAAGTTTTGGTTTCCAAATGAACCCTAACTAGAGAGAAAAGGGGAATTTATAAGCCTATGAGTCAGTTTGTTTCTTATCGTAAAGATAGAAATATGATTTCTAAGGGTTGCATATACCATCTTCTTTGGGTTAGGTATATTGATTCTGAAACCCCTATTCTTGAGTCAGTTCTTGTTGTTAATGAGTTTCTAGCAGTGTCTCCCGATGATTTACCTGGTGTTCCTCCCGAAAGGGAAATCGACTTTTGTATTGACCTTCCCCAAGATACGTAACCTATCTCCATTCCTTCTTATCCAATGGCTCCTGAAAAACTCAAGGAGTTAAAAAAGTAATTGAAAGATTTATTGGATAAGGGTTTCATCTGACCGAGTATCTCTCCATGGGGTGCTCCAATTTTATTTGTTTAAAAGAAAGAGTTCACTTCTTATGTGTATTGACTATCGGTAATTGAACAAGGTTACATTTAAGAACAAATATCCTCTTCCAAGGATAGATGATTTGTTTGACCAACTACAAGGAGCAGGTTACTTATCTAGGATCGACCTCGTTGGGTTACCACCAGTTGAGGGTGAAGGAAGATGACATTTCGAAAATGGTTTTTCGAACTAGGTATAGTCATTATGAGTTTTTTGAAATGTCCTTTGTCTTGACTAATGCTCCAGCCGCATTTATGGATTTTATGAATAGGGTACTTAGACAATACCTCGATATGTTTGTAATTGTGTTTATCGATGACATCCTTATTTACTCAAGGAGTGAGGATGAGCATATCAATCATTTGTGGATTGTGTTGCAAGTTCTCAAGGATCAACAACTATTTGCAAAGTTTAGTAAATGTGAATTTTGGTTACGATCTGTGGCTTTTCTTGGTCATATTATTTTTGGTAAGGGTATTGAGGTAGATCCTAAGAAGATGGATGCAGTTACGAGTTGTCCAAGACCTCTATCCCATTCGAATAATTGGAGTTTCTTCGGTTTGGCTGGTTATTATAGAAGGTTCATGGAAAGGTTTTCCGCGATTGCCTTTCCATTGATAGCATTAACCCAAAAGATGGTCAAGTTCATATTGTGTGAAGAATGTGAAAAGAGTTTTCAAGAATTGAAAAATAGACTTACTTCTGCTCCAGTATGAAGTCTACTAGATGGATCCGATGGATTTGTGGTTTATTGTGATGCTTCAAGAATTGGGTTGGGATGTGTCCTTATGCAAAATGGTAATGTCATTGCCTATGCTTCAAGACAACTTAAGATTCATGAAAAAGACTATCCTACCTATGACTTAGAACTAGCAGCAGTTGTGTTTGCTCTAAAGATTTTGAGGCATTACTTGTACGGTGTTGATTTTGATGGTTTACCGACCACAAAAGTTTGCAATATGTGTTTAAACAAAAACTAAATCTTTGCTAAAGAAGGTGGCTTGAGTTACTAAAGGATTATGACATTAGAATTTTCTATCACCCCGGTAAGGCGAATGTGGTGGCTAATGCTCTTAGTCGATTATCAATGGGTAGTGTTGCTCATATTGATGATGGTAAGAAGGAACTGGTTAGAGATATTTATAGATAGGTGCGATTGGGTGTTCGGTTAGTTGACTCTACCAAGGGTGGTTTTATAGTGCATAATGGTTAAAAATCATCTCTTGTGTTAGATGTTAAAGCCAAGAAAGGTCGTGGAATTGAAAGAAGCGGTGCTTAAGAAATCAATAGAGGTTTTCTCCCAAAGGGGGAGATGGTGTTCTTCGTTATCAAGGTCGTTTGTGTGTTCCCATTGTCGATGACTTGAGAGGGCAAATCTTATCAGAAGACTATAGTTCTCGATATTCCATTCACCAAGGATGCACCAAGATGTACCTCGACATGCTGGAAGTCTATTGGTGGAATGGGATGAATAAGGATATTGCAGAATTTATGGCTAAGTCTTCGAATTCTTAACAAGTGAAAATTGAACATCAAAAGACGGGAGATTTTTCCTAAGATATAAGCATTACTACTTGGACGTGCGAAGATTTGAATATGGGCTATATTGTTGGTTTACCCCACACCCAGAGGCAACATGAGTCGATTTGGGTTATTGCGGATTGAATGACGAAATCGGCTCATTTCATTCTCGTCAAGGTTTCTTATTCAGCAGAGGACTATGCTAAGTTGTGTCACGCCCCAAGGCTACCCCTTTGACGTAACACGGGACCTTGGATCACGAGTGACCCCAAGCTAACCCTGTGTCTGGAATAATCATAAGCATACTGAGAATTACTGAATAATACATGTACTATGCGGAAGCTAAAACAACGGTTAACTGAAAATGGGGAATACCCAACTAGTCTGAAAGTATAAAACATACTAAGGGGTCGTTTGGTACAAAGATTCATAATGCATGGATTAGTAATGCATGGATTAGTAATGCAGGCTTTAGTAATGGAGGGATTAGTTTTTATCAAGTGTTTGGTTCATTGTTTCCCATTTAATATGTTTGGATTAAATTCTAGAAAAAGTTTTTTCCCTATTATACCCTCGAGTTATTATGGGATTTTATATTTTATTTAATTTTTCAAGTAAACACTAAAATATATTTCAAAAAATTATCATTAATTTTGAGGTATGATATGCCACCATAGAGATCATTGATAGCACAGTATATTTCTAACTTTTTGTTGGTCTAATATACCTTAAACTTAACATAGATTTAAGTATATTTAAATTGTTCAAATAAACGAAGTTTTTTAAAAAAAAAATAGTTCAAGTGGTCAATCGACGAACTACATTAAAAAGAAAAACGAAAAAAGTCAACCCAATATAACAAGTCAAACATGGATAAAAAATATTAATTTTTGAAATCATCAAATTACATGAAACAAATTTGGAGAATTTAAAAGAATATTTATAAATATTCTCATATAAATAAAAAAGAGCATTAAATTACAAAAGAAAAAATTAGGAAAAAAAATTTGGGGATAGTTTAGTCATTTAGGGGTCTTATCCAAGGATTGTTAAACCTTAGATTAGTTATCCCTCCCTTTTCTAGGAATAAAATAAGACCTTGTATGAGGTATAACTAATCCATGGATTAGGTTAAATAAAGTAACCAAACAATGTTTTTGTTGGACTAAATTTTAATCCATGGACTATTTTGATTAATACCTCCTACCAAAGAGATAGTAAGAGTTTAACAATAACTGAAAGATAAACTCATTAACCCAAGCTGATTCTATTACTATGTCTGAAAAGCCTCTAACTGAGTTGAGTTGCTGAGACATGCCCCCTCAGCTAACTCTAACAAAACTAAAAATTGAATGAAAAGACTAAAATGAAAAGCATGGCTATTGTCCTCGAAGTATGAGAACTCACCACTGAAGCTGCTGAAATGCAGATCGAGAATCGATGTAAGCGTGATCTGGATGCTGAGTACCTGAACCTACATCATGAAAGGATGTAACGCAGAGTATGCGTCAGTACTTTGAATGTACTGAGCATGCAGGATATAGATAATAAGGTGGACAAACATATATAAGCTGACATAAGGCATAACTAAGCAATACTGTAAACTGAGCAAGAATGTAAATACTGAAAAGATAACTGAAAAGCTAAACTGAATGCAATGACCAAGTACTAATTATGAACATGACATGCTAAACTAAATGCTGAAGTATCTACTGAAAACCTGGTCAAGTTCACTAAGAGTCTAACTGTGGGAGCTACTATTAACCGACATAAAACCACGTGAGCTAAACGTGGAGTCCGATGTATACGCCCTATCAAGAGGACCCAATATACCTTGCCAGGGGTATAAAGGCATGACTGACGTGATCACTAAATCGGATGCCCAACAGAGGGGACTTATACTCATACGGGGGCATGTAGTTTTGGGACTATGAGGGTACGCTAAACCCTAGTCCAACTTGGTGCTAAGTCTACACCTAACTGAATATGTTTATGGCTGAAATGTAACTGAAATACTGAGTAGCTCAAAATACTGACATGCTAACTGAAAATGCAACATTTAGATACTAATAATGTAACATTCGAAATCTGAAGCATGATTATTTGTTTAACTGACCTAGCAAGTGTAATTCACGGACTAAGAGAATCTACTCAAACTAGGGTTCTGAGTTTTATATAAAGAATTATGTAAACTTTCCAAGAAATAAGCTATTTTGATCTAGGATACTACAACAACGAAATCAAAGTAAATATCCAAAGTTTTAGAAACCCTAGGTTTAAACAAGATATGAAGAATCAATAATCTGACTGAATTCTAGAGTCCTAGTGGATGAAAGGAACCCACTAGTGAATTTCCACATACCTGGTGATGAAATCTAAAGAGAAATCCTTTGATTTCGGGGCTGAAACTTGAAGCAAACCTTCTGACTTTTCTTGGGAAAACTGGCGCCTCTTTCTTCTCTTTTCTCTCTAACTTAGGATTATTTTTGGTGAATAAATGTTTTGGTTGTGTTCTAACTAGATTATTAGGCTTAAACTGAGTAAAACGAAGTAGTTTAAATGTCCAATTCAAGGGGAAAAGACCAAAATGACCTTGACTTAACAGCTGATGAGGACCAACCACGGAGCCACTGACGGACCGTCAAGGGGACCACGACCCGTCAAGTGGGTCGTGGTTGCTGGCCAGTGTCTACTCGTTCTGGGAGGATCATCCACGAGCCATACCACGGCCCGTGTAGAAAAACCTCGGACCGTGAAGGCCACCGTGGTTCTTCACTTGGGCTGGGGGTCTGCCTGCTGATGGACGACCGACCCTTCCACGGCATGTCATGAAGACCACGGCCCGTGGTGGGCTCCGTAGTTTGATGCCTGAGTTCGGGTGGTTATACCTTGCCTCCACGAGCCTTCGCACGACTCGTGTGGGGATCCATGGCCCGTGAAGGGTTCTGTCGTCCACCACTTCTGGGTGGGTGTGAACCACAATGAGGGTGACAGACCGTGTTCCTGATCACGGCCCTTGAACCCCTTCGTGTTTTACCTTGTTCTGCATAAAAATCCAAGTTTGATTTCGGAGGTGTTACAATATCTCCCCCTTGGGAGCATTTGTCTTTGAATGAAGTCTAAGCTAGCTGAGTGTGGAGGGAAGGAGCTGCAATCCCTACCACTAGGTACTAGAAACTGATATCTAACTGAACTGAGTTCCAAGAACATGCAAATATGCTGAAATGCAAGAACAGCTTAAGGAAAAAGATACTGAGAATGAATTTGCGCAAGTGTAAACTGAAAGACGGGAGAGGAACTATTACGTTAAGCTGAAATGGAATCGGAAGTAAAGAGGTGAGGATACTTGGCCTTCATGGCTTCTTCTACTTCCGAAGTAGCTCCCTCTACAGACTGACTCCTCCACAAAACCTTCACTGAAGCGACTTCTTTATTTCTCAACCTACGAACCTGACGGTCAAGAATCTCAACTGGAACCTCTTAATAAGTCAGACTATCCTTCACAGCCACACTCTCTAATGGTACTATTGATTCTGGATCACCGACACACTTCTTCAATAAGGAAATGTGAAAGACTGGATGAACCACTGCTAATTCTGCAAGAAACTTTAACTCATAGGCCACATTACCAACCCTTTTCAGGATTCTATAAGGACCTACATATCTAGGACTAAGCTTCCGTTTCTTGCCAAATCTCATCACCCCCTTCATAGGTGACACCTTCAGGAAATCCCAATCATCAATTTCGCACTCTAAGTCCCTTCTCCTCACATCTGCATAAGACTTCTGACGACTCTGAGCTGTCTTAAGTCTATCCCTGATGAGTTGAACTTTCTCCATAGCCTCATGAACTGAATCTAGCCCTATCAAGGCTGCTTCACCTACTTCAAACCAACCAATCGAGGATCTGCACCTACGCCCATATGGTGCCTCATACGGGGCCATCTGAATACTGGAATGAAAGCTATTAATTATAGGCGCACTCTATGAGAGGTAGGTGATCATCCCAACATCCTTTAAAATCGATCACGCAAGCTCTCAACATGTCCTCTAAAGTCTGAACGGTACACTCTGCTTGACTATCTGTCTGTGGATGAAATGTTGTACTGAGATTTACCTGGGTACCAAGACCTTTCTGAAATAATTTCCAGAAATGAGAGGTAAACTGAGGACCTCTATTTGAGATGATAGACAAGGGAACCCCATGCAACCTGACTATCTTTTGGATGTAGAGTTTGGCGTAGTCCTCCACTGAATCTGTAGTCTTGACAGCCAAGAAGTGAGCAGACTTAGTAACTCTGTCCACTATCACCCAAATAGAGTCATGTTGTCGGTGAGTACGAGGTAAACCCATAATGAAGTCCATGTTTATCATTACCCACTTCCATGTTAGAATATTAATCTCCTGAGTCATACCTCCTGGTTTGTGATGTTCTACCTTAACCTGTTAACAATTAGGACACTTAGCTACAAAGTCTGCTATGTCCCTCTTCATGTCGTTCCACCAAAAGACTTCCCGTAGATCACGGTACATCTTAGTTGAACCTGGATGAATGGAATACCTGGAATTATGAGCTTATGTAAGGATCTGCTTCCTAAACTCACCCACATTAGGAACACATAAAAGACCCTAGTAACGAAGTACACTATCTCCCCCTTGGGAGAAAACCTCAACTTTCTGCTATGAACTGTACCTTTTAACTGAAGTAATATAAGATCACTATCCTATTTTTCCTTAACCTCCGCTACCAATGAAGATTCTGACCCATTCTGTACTATCACCCTACTATCTGATGTGTCCGTAATGCAAACTCCTAAGCAAGCAAGCCGGTGGACATCTTTGGCTAGCTCTTTTCTTTCTTCCTCAACATGCCCTACACTACCCATGGATAACCTGCTGAGATTATCAACCACTAATTGGCCTTTTCCGGATGGTAAAGCACATTCATGTCATAGTCTTTAAGGAATTCAAGCCATCTTCTCTGATGAAGATTCAACTCTTTCTGGGTGAATACATACTGGAGGCTCTTATGATATGTGAATTCACCAACATGAACACCATACAAGTAGTGTCTTCGAATCTTTAGGGTAAATACTACTGCTGCAAGCTCGAAGTCATGACTCGGGTAATTCTTCTCATGGACCTTAAGTTGTATAGAAGCATAAGCTATGACCTTACCTCGCTGCATCAATACACAACCTAGGCCGATCATGGATGCATCACAATAAATCACATAACCTTCCGAACCATCTGGTAGAGTTAAGACCGGAGTTGTAGTCAACCTAGTCTTCAGTTCTGAGAAGCTTTTCTCACACTCATCTGACAACTGAAATTTGACCTTCTTCTGAGTCAACTTGGTTAATGGGGAAGCTATGGATGAAAATCCTTCAACAAATATCCTGTAATAACCGGCCAAACCCAAGAAACTTCTGATATATGTTGGAGAGATGGGTCTGGGCCAGTGTTGTACTGCGTCAATTTTCTGCGAATCTACTCGGATCCCTTCGCTGGATACCACATGACTAAGGAAAGCGAAGGACTGTAGCCAAAATTCACATTTGTTGAGCTTAGCAAATAGCTGGAGATCTTTGAGAGTTTGCAGAACAACTCTCAAACGAGTCGCATGCTTCTCCTCACTCCCAGAATAAATAAGGATATCATCAATAAAGACGATAACAAACATGTCCAAATACTGTTTGAACACCTTGTTCATTAAGTCCATGAAAGCTGCAGGAGCATTTGTTAGTCCAAAAGCCATAACTACAAATTCATAATGACCTTACTGAGTTCAGAAAGCTCTCTTCGGAATGTCACTATCTCTGACTGTGATCTGATGATAGCCGGATCTGAGGTCTATCTTAGAAAAGCAACTAGCACCCTGAAGTTGGTCAAACAAGTCATCAATCCTGGGTATGGGATACTTATTCTTGATTGTGACTTTGTTCAACTGCCGATAGTCAATGCATATTCTGAGAGAACCATCTTTCTTTTTCACAAACAACACTGGAGCACCCCATGGAGAGATACTAGGTCTGATGAAGCCCTTATCTAGAAGGTCTTTCAACTGCACTTTCAATTCCTTAAGCTCGACTGGAGCCATTCTGTAAGGAAGAATCGAAATAGGTTGGGTATCTGGAAGGAGATCTATTCCGTAAGTTGATTTCCCTTTCGGGAGGAACTTCGGGAAGATCTTCTGGGAACCCTTATGGAAACTCATTAACCACTGGGACTGACTCAAGAGTTGGGGTTTCAGAGTTTGAATCCTTAACCCGCACAAGATGATAGATATACCCTTTGGAAATCATTTTTTTGGCCTTAAGGTAAGAGAGGAATCGACCCATAGGCATTGAACTACTACCTTTCCACTCAAAGACTGGCTCATTTGGAAACTGAAACTGAACGATCCTAGTTCTACAATCGACTGAGGCATAACAAGAATGTAACCAATCCATGCCTAGAATGATATCAATATCTACCATTTCTAACTCTACAAGATCTATTGAGGTGACTCTCTGAGAGAATGTGATAGGGCAATTTCTGTATACCTGTCTAGCTATAACTGGGTCACCAACTGGAGTAGAGACAGAGAAGGGTTCTGAGAGAGTTTCTGGACTGACACCGAAGTTTACTGCTATATAAGGAGTTACAAACGACAGTGTAGCCCCTGGATCTAACAATGCATAAACATCTAAATGAAAGACTCATAACGTACCAGTGACTACATCAGGAGAATCTTCCTGATCCTGGTGAGCCTGGAGAGCATAAAACCAGTTCTGGCGCTGACCGTGACCTGTACCAGACAAAGCACCTTACTGAGTTTGGCGACCTGCTGGTGCTGCTGGAGCTGTAGACTGAAACTTATTGTTGCTAACTCCTTGCCCCTATCTGGTAGAAGGGCAATCCTTCAACCTATGACCAGACGGACCACACCAAAAGCACCCTTCCTTGCCTGCAAGACACTCACCCAGATGGTTCTAACCATACTTTGGACAAGTTGGGAAGGTCCTATTACCTGAAGCACTCCCCTAAGATTTAGAGACTGATGCCCTACCTTTCTGATCCTATCGAAACCAGGGGGATGGAGCACTAGATGATGTAGGTGCTGGGGCTGTAGACCTCTTCTGAAACTATGAGCGATTTCCACCGTCCAACTTTTGTTGTGAGTATTCATAGTTTTATGTTCTTTCCTTTTTGTTATCCTTAGCCAATTCCCTAAGTTTATCTCCCTCAACCTGCTGAGCATGAGTCCTTAGTCTGGAGATATCCATATGCCCTAGAAGCATAGCATTCCTACACTCAGTCTTCACCAGATAGGATACTCCAAACAAGAACTTACTCATTTGTGCCCTGGAATTGGCAACCATGTGTGGAGCTTACCTGGAGAGTTGGGTAAACTTCAGCCCATACTCTTGGACCGACATTGAACCTTCTTCAAGTTCTTAAACTGTTGTGCCTTAGCTTCTCTCAATTCCCTTGGGAAGAACCTGTCTAGAAAAGCTCCAGTAAAACAATCCCAAGTCACAGGAGTTGCATATGTACCCCTGTTATCTTTCCACTAAGTGAACCAGATATGAGCCACATCCTTAAGTTGGTAGGATGCTAACTCAACACTCTCAGTTCCAGTTACTTGAATTACCCTAAGGATTTTCTTAACCTCATCAATGAAGTTTTATGGGTCCTCACCAACCTTTGACCCTAAAACCCAAGTGGATTCATCCGAACAAAGTCTCGAACCCTAGCTGCAGCTGATCCACCATTTGTGTTGGCAGGAACTGGGACTTGTTGATTATTCTGATTGGCTACACTATGAGCCAAAACCTGGATCGCATTCTGAAATTCTGTATCTGTAACCTCATGGTTCAGTACTGGAGGAACTGCGTTAGCATTATGTGCATTAGCTATACGAGGAGGCATGATCTAAAATGCATAACGATGAATTAAAAATGAGAAGTTGGATCAAACCCACGCACGATAAGAATAACAAAGAAAGTAAAGTTTTTTTTAAAAATCTTCGTATCCTCCCTCTCATAGATGTGGTGCACTTCACACCCATGAAATAGACTCTACTTAGTGCGGCTTTCAGACATCCTAGAAATCTTGAACCTAATGCTCTGATACCATATTTTTCATGCCCCGAGGCTACCCCCTTGACGTAACACGAGATCTAAGATCACGAGTAACCCCAAGCTAACACTGTGTCTGGCATAATCATAAGCATACTGATAATCACTGAGTAATACATGTACTATGCAGTAGATAAAACAACAGGTAACTGAAAATGGGGAATACCCAACTAGTTTGAATGTATAAAACAAACTAAGAGTTTAACAATATCTGAAAAATAAATTCATCAACCCAAGCTGATTCTATTACTATGTATGAAAAGTCTCTAACTGAGTTGAGTTGCTGGGACATGCCCCCAGCTAACTATAACAAAATTGAAAACTGAATGAAAAGAATAAAATGAAAAGCATGTCTATTGTCCTCGAAGTATGAGGACTCACCTCTGAAGCTGCTGAAATGCGGACCGAGAATTGATCTAAGTTCGATCTGGATGCTGAGTACCTGAACCTACATCATGAAAGGATGTAGCGCAGAGTATGCCTCAGTACTTTGAATGTACTGAGCATGCATGATATAAATACTAAGATGAACAAACATATATAAGCTGAAACAAGGCATAACTGAGCAATACTGTTAACTGAGCTAGAATGTAAATACTGAAAAGATAACTGAAAAGCTAAACTGAATACAATGATCAAGTACTAATCATGAACATGACATGCTAAACTGAATGCTGAAGTATATATTAAAAACCTGGTCAAATGCACTAAGAGTCTGACTGTGGGAGCTACTATTAACCGACATAAAATCACGTGAGCTAAATGTGGAGTCCGATGTATACTCCCCATCGAGAGGACCCAATATACCTTGCCAGGGGTATAAAGGCATGATTGGCGTGATCACTAAATCTGATGCCTAACAGAGGTGACTTATGCTCCTACGGGGGAACGTAGTTCTGGGACTATGAGGGTACGCTGAACCATAGTCCAACTCGGTGCTAAGTCTACTCCCAACTTAATATGTATATGACTGAAATGTAACTAATATATTGAGTAGCTCAAAATACTGACATGCTAACTGAAAATGCAACATTTATACACTGATAATGTTACATTCAAAATCTAAAGAATGATTATCTGTTTAACTGACCTAGCAAGTGTAAATCATGAACTAAGATAATCTACACAAACTAGAGTTTTGAGTTTTATACAAGGATTTATGCAAACTTTCCAATAAACAAGCTATTTTGATCTAGGATACTACAACAGCGAAATCAAAGTAAATATCCAAGGTTTTAGAAACCGTAGGTCTAAACAAGATATGGAGAATCAATAAACTGGCTGAGTTCTAGGGACCTTGTGGATGAAAGGAACCCACTAGTGAAATCCCACATACCTGGTGATGAAATCTACAGAGAAATCCTTTGATTTCGGGGATGAAACTTGAAGCAAACCTTTTAACTGTTCTTGGGAAAACTGGCGCCTCTTTCTTCTCTTTTCGCTCTAACTTTGGATGATTTTTGGTGAATAACGGTTTTGGTTAGGTCTTGACTAGATTATTAGGCTTAAACTGAGTAAAACGACGTAGTTAAGTATTAAACGATGTTGTTTAAATGCCCAATGCATAGGGGAAAAAACTAAAATCACCCTGATTTAACAGTTGACGAGGGCCCACCACGGAGCCACTAACGGACCATCAAACGGACCAGGATCCGTCAATTAGGTCGTCGTTGCTGGCCACTGTCTACTAGTTCTGGTAGGCTCATCCACGAGCCATACAACGGACCATGAAGGCCACTGTGGTTCTTCACTTGGGCTGGGGGTCTGCTGGCTGACGGACGACGGACCCTTCCACGGCCCATCATCAAGACCACGGCCCGTGGTGGGCTCCGTGGTTTGATGCCTGAGTTCGGGTGGTTTTGCCTTGCCTCCACGAGCCTTCCCACGGCTCGTGTGGGGATTCACGACCCGTGAAGTGCTCCGTGGTCCACCATTTCTGGGTAGGTGTGAACCACGATGAGGGTGACAGACCGTGGTCCTGATCACGGCCCATGAACCCCTTCGTGGTTCACCTTTTTCTGCAGAAAAATCCAAGTCTGATTTTGGAGGTGTTACAAGTTGTATTTGAGAGAAATAGTTAGGTTTCATGGAGTGCCCTTATCCATTATCTCTGATCGTGGTACTCAATTAACTTCTCAGTTTTGGAAATCTTTCCAAAAGGGTCTTGGTACTCATGTGAAGCTTACTACGTACTTTCATCCGCAAACCGATGGGCAAGCGGAGCGTACTATCCAAAATTTGGAAGATATGTTGAGAGCTTGTGTGATTGACTTCAAGGGTAATTAGGATGATCACTTGCCTTTGATTGTATTTGCGTCCAACAGTATCTATCATTCAAGCATTTGTATGGCTCCATTTGAGGCTCTCTACGGTAGGAGGTGTAGATCTCCTATAGTTTAGTTTGAAGTGGGTGAAGTTGCTTTGATAGGTCCCGAGTTAGTACCTGAGGCTATGGAGAAAGTTAGACTTATTAGAGAAAGGTTGAAAACGGCTCAAAGTCGGTAAATGTCTGATGCCGATGTTAGGAGAGACCTTGAGTTTGATGTTCATGATTGGGTATACTTTAAATTTTTACTCATGAAGGGTGTAATGAGATTTGGAAAGAAAAGGAAGCTTAGCCTCCGCTATGTGGGCCCATATCAGATTTTGAGGCATTTTGGTAAAGTTGCTTATGAACTTGATTTACCTAATGATTTGGAATTGGTGCATCCAGTTTTTCATGTTGTATCTTTATCCACGAAATGCGTTGGAGATCCAACATCAATAGTTCCCTTGGAAGGTTTGGGAGTTAAGGAGAACATTTCCTATGAAGAAGTTCTGGTAGAGATATTAGACCGGCAAGTTAAGAAGTTGAGAAACAAGGAAGTTACCTCCGTGAAGGTTCTTTGGAGAAATCAGTTAGTTGAGGGTGCTACCTGGGAGGCCGAGGCCGATATGATGTCTCGATATCCTCATCTTTTTCCCTCCGTCCCTACTTTAGCTTGAGGTATTCAGTCCTTCATGGTTTACTCTTTTGGTTTCATGCGTCTTAGATATTCCCATGATTCCTCATTTATGCATGTTCATGAAAAATTTGATTTTTGAGAAAAAATGAGTTGACTTGATAGATTTCTTTATGTTTATGTACATTTGAGTATGAGTTGCATATAGGCCTTATGAAATGAGGATTAGAACATGATTTAGCTTGGAGATGATGTTTCCTCCTCGAATATGTCCATTTCTGTGATTGCATTCATGTTGGGCTGTTAGATTTAAGTTCCTACCCTCTGTATGATGTCTTGAATCTCATTCGAGGACGAATGTTCCCAAGTGGGAGATATTGTAACACCTTGGATTCAAAAAGAAGGAAAATTGTAGGTTTCTATTAAACTAGTGCCTGTACCAACGGAACCACTAACGGTCTGTGGATTTACTTACCAGCCGTAAATCCAATAATTCTAATAATGTCAAAGTCCCAGTATCTTTTTTACGGTTCACCAGGATGGTCTGCCAAATAATGTAGGAGTCGTAGGTAGGTCTCGTAGGTGAGTCCCAAACATAGTGAGATTTTCAAAGCTTAAAGTTGGACTTACGGTGGCCATCTAAGGACCGTAGATTAATTAACAGACCGTGTATGGGTCCCATCATTTGATGGTCCAAATTCAAATCTTTGAACCCCACCTGCGGTCGACTAGTACGGTCCGTAGTAGGACCTACGAACCGTAGGTCTGATCCGTTGGTGAGGGTCCGACAGTAATTTTAAGGGCTCTTTGGTCTTTTCCCTAATCGTTTTAACCCTATACTACGTCGTTTTGCCTTCTACCCAAAGCTCTTTATAATAATTTTAACCTCCCAAATGGAGTCCGGAGCCAAAAGGGTAAAAACAACAGCCAAAAATTCCAAAAGGGCAACAAAATTGATTTTAGAACCAAAAGGGCAACAATTTAACGCTCAAATTAGCGCCGTCCAAATTAGGTTAAAATCAGCAAGGTGCGCACTCTCATGCTCCTTACAAGGCGCAACCGCCTTGCGTCTTACAAGACGCTGACAGGGTGCGCCTTGTAAGCCGCATGGGATTTCGCGACTTCTCTATAAATTAAAAAAAATTAATTCATTCTGAAATAATTCCTTTTTTGTATGTATGTAAAATAATGTTTCTTGAAAAGTATTAATATTTAGACAGGAAAAAGTGATGTATAATCATAAGCTTCAAATAATAAATAGTAAAAAGATAACTTAACACATGATTAAAGGGAAAGATATATAAAACTTTAAGAATACGTTAAATAAGTACTACTTAATTACTTAAACTATTTTAATAAGCCACCCATGAATCATGCATGACGTGTCTTTTTCTTATTTATTTCTATTCTTTGTCTTCTATAGTTAATTATAAAAATCTTAGCATTATTTTTATGCTAAAAAATTGTAGTAGTATATTTCTAGAAGATAAGCTTTATATATTTTCTATTTTATATACGTATCTAAAACATAGTCTATCGACAATCGTAAACAACCTCTCTGTTGTTTAAAGTAGGGATAAGCTAAGGTACGAAAGACGTTATCCTCTTCAAACTCTAGTTATGAAATGACGTTGAGTTTATTCCTCTTGTATATAACATGTAGAAATATACATACTTTTAATTAATTCTTTGATTTGTGAAGTGTTTCTATTCCCTTTCCTATTTTTTGATAATCTAGATGGACTAATAAGAAGGAAATATAACTACTTCAACTTATAACACATGAACATATATTCCATGAATAGTAAATTTAATATTCAAAATGTGTATGTTTGGAAGTTATAATCAATGAAGAAAAGGGTTCTTTGTACTTTTAAGACGAAATTTGGTTTCACTATCTCAACAACCATTTTTTGCTATATGTACATAATAAACTTAAACTCCTAAAGAAACCCTTATTAGAGTTTTCATTTCTAGAAGTTTTAAACGTAAAGGGACATGATAGAATTTTTTTTAATAATTCAAGCGAAAAGGAAGATTTTTTTATATATAATTTGATATTAATGAGTACAACATATAAGGGACATGATAGAAAATATAAAGTACAACACTTCTAGAGATTATCGTCTACCTTGATGCGGTTGTTGTTGTTTATCTGTACCCGTTCCACACATGATAGGTACGTGTGGCCTTGTTGTTCGTCGAGGGTTGTTAATGTCCTGTAAAATTATATTTATTATTTAATTCTATTAATATTTTATAAATGTAAAAATTGAAATTTTGTCCATTATAACAACATACATATTGTTGTGAAGGTCCAACTTCATCATAATTTTTTATTTTGAGAGTATCATCCTGGAATAAGATGTAAAATCATTAACATATAATTTAATATAAATAAAATATTTCATTTATTATTTAGAGATTATATTATTTACCGTCGAATCCCTGCATTAAATGGTGAGTTTTGAAATTCACGTTGTTGTGCAAAACCATAATTTCCTTCGTTGAACTGTTCAAAAACCAAATTTCAAACATTAAGAGTTTGAAAGCCATTACCTTCTTCTTGTGTGTAGTTGGACACACTCGTAGATACTCCAGCACAGTAAAAAATGGGGTAATACGGGGTGTCGGAGTAGCCAATGATAATTTGTGTTGGCCTCATATTGATTTTCTGAAAATTCCGTATTATGTTCTTCTATATGAACACCTCCCGAATTTTGTATACCACGTCTATGAAGTGATGTTGATGTTGGTGGTGATTGATATTCATTTGGTGGAGTAAATTGTTGTTCAAAGTTCAATCGCGTGTTCAAATGGGCAACATTCATAGCATCTCTAGAATAAGATGACATTTGTCTTACATTTTCTCTCATTTGAAATGACTGAGTATTATCATTTTCTATCGTTTGATTACTTCGATACAATCTTTCATGTCCCCTTACCTAAAATTAATTAAAAATATATATATATAAAAGTCAATAAAAGAAGTAAATGATATTTATGTATTTTAAAAAAAGTTACATAACAATGCCTAATATCTTCTTGTGATTGGTTGATATTCAGTTTGGACAACATGTTCTGAATTTGCAATGAACATGCGTGAATGTCGTAGATACCAATGAAAATAATCAATTTGATTTTCTTGATGATTTATTTATACAACATGTTGATAACGTTGATTCCATATATTTTCAGTATCAACAAAAATCTGACGAGTATGCCTGTCTATTTTGCGGCGCTTATCGGTTTTATAATGCTAATCAGAATAATACACATTTTGTGGTATATGTTGCACAAAACCAAATTGTCTTACTACACAATCAACCATGTGCCACTCACAATATATTTCAAAAATAAGTGGCACCTTCACCATCCACACATTCTATCCTCGTCGACACTATTCAGGCAGTGCATTAAGAACTGCATGAGAATAAGGCTCCTAAATAAACTATAAAAAAAAAGTTAACATATATATCACACATTTTTCTTACAATTTTAAATCTTGTGATAAACTAATTTTTTTTAATTATACCTGATCATGTTGTAGATTGTCTAAAACATCTCTAAGTATGGTCAGAATATTCCGAGCCTCATTCCGATGAAGCCTTCCTCGAGACCACTAATATGCAAGTGGTTTTGGTCCTTCTGGTTGATCATTGTTGAAAGACAATAGTGAAGGTTGAAATGGTATAATAAGCTCCCACGCCCATACCTATAAAACAATAAATAATTTTTATTATTAGTATTAAGAAATAGTTAATCATAATAATTACAAATATAAAGGTGATCAACCTGTAATAATGATATAAAACCATTTACAATGGGAACGTCGTATATAAATGCGCGACATAATGAATGGTACAAGTATGAAAGTGTGGTAGCTCCCCAAGCTTGTGTTGCCATTGCTTGTATGTCACCCATTTCAATGAAAAAATCTGAATTTAATTTATTTCCTGAATTATCAGGAAATAATGTTCCTCCAAGCAACCAAAACAGGTATAATCTAAATTTTGGTACTACCTCTACCTCTATGGAATGATCGTTTATTACATTTGAATTTTCCATATAATCAAGTAATGAAATTCTAAAACCTTGAAAGCAATGTTCTGTAGGAAACCAACCGGTTAAATTATAAATTAAAGTTTGTCTAGATGGATTTAGCATTTGTTAGTAGAACAGGTCTACCATCAACAACAATACCGAATAAAACTTCCATATCTTGCATAGTTATTGTTGTTTCACCAGTTCTCAAATGAAAGGTATGAGTCTCTGGACGCCACCTTTCAACCAAAGCAGTAATAACGCTTGCATCGCACGTAATATTTCCTACTTCAAGAACACCTCTAAAACCTATGTAATTAAAATAATTTAGTATATGCGGATGAAGTGGATTATTTTGTATGTGTTGCCATAATTCATGATTATGTCGGTGCACTATTAAATGTGCTTCCTTCCCAGTTATTTCACCATTCAAAATTTTTTGAGACCGATGTTTATCTTGTAACGTTAAAACATCATATTCAATTGGTCCTTGATGTGCAAAATTTTCTTGATTCATCTATATATCAAAATGAAAAATAAAAATTACATCATTATTGGTACTATAACTTAAAATGAAATAATTAATTAAAAATATAAATGATATAAAGTTTACCATTAAATTACCGTATATTGTCTTGATTCTACAAAAGTTTGAAAAATTCGATAACTTTAACAACTTTGGTAACTTTGTTTTAGTATTATAAGTTGGATGAGTAGTATTATAACTTTGAAATGAGTATTTATAGGACTTCATATTATAAAATTATACACGTGTAAAATCTTTTTTTTTTTGGCTTGCATTACACCTCTTACTGCCTTTCAATCTTGACTACAGCTATTATCTTTTTTTTTTTTTTTTTTTTTTTTT
>JAJONR010008372.1:0-26636 GCA_029582245.1 Solanum etuberosum | reverse complement strand
CATTGTAGAGTGACATCCTTGGGATGACTTGGTCACTTTAGTTATGGAAGATTTGGTGTTGTTTGGGATAGTAGAATTATACCACTGGTTATACACGCACGAAGTTGCTTATGAGAACTTATAGAAGAGCTTTCGTGAATAGTCACAGTTATCCGACAATATTGTTAAAATTTTTGAATCCTAGGGTGTACCCCTTTTTGGATGGTTACTTGATCTTGTTCTTTTTTTGGGTTAGATAAACTGGTCCTCCTTTGATAAGTACCTGATGTCTAAAGTTATAACTTAAGCTCATGAAAAGATTGTGTTGTGAAAAGAAAATCTTGATAAGATCAGTGATGGTTTGTGCATTATGAGTGTGTGGTGGTTGGTTAAAGTTCACTTCTGGTTGTAGCCGGTATCGATTCAGAATGTTATCTTTGTTATGTGAGAAAAGATTCGTCATGATGATTGTTTTATGGTTCAATCGGTTTCCATTTAGATTGGGTTCATGGGTTAGTTTATGGCTTGATAATCACTCCTGATTTGTAGATCTTCCAAAGTTTATTTGAAAGTTCAGTTCTTAGTAGTTGATCTTGATGGAATGGTCTTAAGGAGGAGCTCACTTAGAGAGATCAACACCGACTGGTAGGTCATAACTTAGGCTTTTGCTAACATATGTTATTCCTCCTTCTCCTTCTTTATGTTCGAGGACGAACATGATTATTAGTGGTGGATAATGTAACAACCCTCTTAGTCATTTTATGAATTTTAACCGTTATTTTTTATATTAATCTTTTTAGTAGCTTTTATAAATAATTTATGAATTGTGAGAATGATATAATTTTCAAATTTAACAAAGGAGTATTTTTTTGTTGTTAATAATAATGGAAAAAAAAGAAGAAGTAAAATAAAATAAAATAAAATAATGGGCCAAGCCCAAAATAATAATAATAATAATAATAATAATAATAATAATAATAATAATAATAAGGGTTGAAAATGTTTATGAAAGGGAAAACTCAAGTCCCGAAGCTGAAATTTTGCATGCGAGTTTGTTTTATCATGGGTAAACATAATTTGAAAAAAAAAATCAGATTCGAATTTGGTGGCTCGGGATGACTTTTTCACCCGATTTTCGAGCCAAAAATAAATATAGGCATATGGGTGTCATTAGATTCGTATTCTTATGCGGATTATATATTTGATAGATTGGAGGCACTTTGAAGCTTTATGAAAGGGAAGACTCAAGTCCCGATGTAATTGGTCGATTATTTGAGGCAAGTGGATTTCTAAATCCTTGTTAAGTGCATAGAATCGTATATTTCATTGTGGTATGTGTTGGGGAGTAATGAGATTTGGTGATGGGTTGACTTGTCCATATTGAATAATTATAATGATGAAAAAAGGGTAATAAAATGCAATGTGATTAATTGTTGGTGTGTGATGTGTTGAGAATGGTTTGAAAGGCTTATTGACTCATTGTTGATGTTGCATCACGATTGTGTTGTTGTGAATTGTGCATTATTATGAAAATTGTCATCTCCTCATTATTTATGTGAACATGTCATTTGCATTGGCTCTGAGGCATGGTTGTGATAAGTGTTATTTGATAAGAGGATGTACCATTTCGAGGGACGTGTCGCGTGCCGTGACAGATACTATATTTGAGGGACGTGTCACACGTCGCGACGGATACTATAATTCGAGGGATGTGTCGCATACTGCGACAGATTCTATTACCAAGGGACATGTCACATGCCGCGATGGATTTTATTATCGAGGGTCGTGTCGCACGCCGCGATGGATGCATGGACATATAAGTCCCCATGGTTCCCGGACTGTGAGACAGCGGGTGTGTATCATTAGGTCAGACATGCATCATTATACTTGACATTGCATTTCATTGCATTGCACATCTTTATTATTGGTGAACTTCATCTTGTGTGTTGTTGATCTTGTGAGTGCCTTTCTGTGGAACTTGTGATTGATGAATATTGAGCCTATTGTTGAGAATATGGAATTGTTAGAGTGTTGTTGTTGAGCTGTGTGCTTTGTAAATTCTGAACTGTTTGGTTGGGCTGGTTTTATGCAGGTTATAGCTGTGGAGGTTCGGTTAGGGTGTAAGGAGTATTCGTATTCTATTCCCTTAGCTTGTGTTTAGGAGTTTACTTACTGAGTACCGCGTGGTTTGGTACTCACCCCCTGGTTCTACATTTTTGTAGGTTACTAGCCCGGATCTTCGTGATACTATCTATTATCTCATTTTCTGAGGCTTCCTGTGGAGATTTGTGAGGTAGTTGTTTACCATCTCAGCAGACCTTCTTACTCCTATTTATGATCTTGTTCTATTCTTGAAACAATGTCATTTGAGACTTTTATCTTTCTTTCGATTCAATTGTAATACTTTAGAGGCTTGTACACGTGACTACCAGCTTTTTGGGGTTTTATTTTGCGTTGATTGTGATTTCCGCATTAGTAGATGGTGTTAGTCTCTTTTTCTTGTTTTTACTTCCGCATTCACCGTATTAATTGGGAATTAGGCTGACTTGTCTTGGGTGGATAAGACGAGCGCCATCACATCCTTTTTTGGGTCGTGACACTCTTGCAAATGAAAGGACTATTCGGAGGGCTAGCTCATGAGGATCCCCATGATCATATTCAGAACTTTGTGGACGTGTGTGGTCCATTCTCATTCGAAAACATATCACAAGAGTCAGTTTGGCTCCGGTTGTTTCCTTTCTCCTTGATGGGAGAAGCAACCAAATGGTTAGCTGATCTACCAGCAGACTCAATTTCATCTTGGGAAGAGCTGACTGAGGAATTCTATGTATGATTTTTCCCTCCTTCGAGGATGATGGCATTGAGAGATAATATTCAGGGTTTTAAACGTCTAGATGGTGATCCAATCCACGAAACGTGGCTGAGATTTCAGAAGTTGCTTCCTCAATGCCCGACTCACGGGATGCCAAACAACATGTTGTTACAACACTTCTACATGAGTCTAGACTCAGTGAACAAAGGTGTGGCCGATCAACTTGTCTGAGGAGGAGTTATGCAGCAGCCTTTTGAGATAGCGTCAAATCTCCTCGATGGAATAACAAAGATAAACCAAGCTTGGTATACTCGGAAGGATCAGGTGTCTACTTTGACTTTTAGGATGACAAAGGAGCAGATAGAAACAGACTAAGAGCGGGACCAAAACATGGCCAAAATGATGACCCAATTGTATCTGTTGTCAAAAAATGTAATGGGTAGTGGGTCTAAAGCTATGAATGTTGTGGGTGTTAGCGGGGTGAACCCCGATGATGCACACTTTGATGCTTTATATAATGAGAAAGTGAGTTTTCTTGCAAATCAAGGAGGGGGTTTCCGTCCAAACTATCCAAGGCCGGGCGGGAACCAAGGTTGAAATAGAGAGCGTGATGACGGTTGGAGAGACCGTGACAGGGAATGGCGTGACCGTGGGACTAACTGGAAGGTACGGGATGGTCAAAAGGAGAGATATGTCCCTCCCCATGAGCGTCAAAAGCCAAAGGAGCAAAGGCTTGACCCGAAAAACTTTCGCACTGAGGATATGCTTGCGCGTATTCTAAATAAAGTGGAAGGGTCGGAAAAAGTGCTTAAAGAAATGAAAGAGCACGTCTCAACATTAAACCAGAAGGTTACCTCCCACTCGGTGTCCATTAAACAGCTCGAAACGCAAATGGGTCAAATCTCATTTCATTTGAACCCGAGGCCAAAAAGGGGACTACCGAGTGATACCATGGTCAATCCCAAGAATGAATCTTGAATGAGTATTCTCGTCGTGCCACGACGTTAAATAAGTCGCTTCTTTGGAGGCAACCCAAGTGTTTAAGTTTTTAATATTGTTGTTTGAATAATGGGTGTTGAATGTGTAGGTTGAAAAGTTGAGATTTTGGAAAATAGAGCAATTAGGCGAGCCCAGGAACCAGTCGGTGCCTCGCCAAAGAGGTCGGCGAGCCCGATCTGGATCACCGTTTGAACTCTCTAGCTAGCTAGAGGTTCTGTAAAACTCGGCGAGCCAAACTACCATTTGGCGCATCGCCGAGTGGGTCGGCGACGTAAGTGACCTTGCCGATCAGCCACGAACTGAAGCGTCACAAAGGGGCTGAACCATTTTCAAATTCAAAATCCTCCCTTATTTCATACTTTTCGACTTTCAAACTTTCACAACCACATATTTTCTTACTCTCGTACTATTTTACTTGCTTTTTGTGTGGGATCGATAACTCGGGGAGGATTTTTGGATTCGTTGCAAGCCTAGCTTTTCAAATTTTCTTCATCTAAGGTTGGTTTTCCGAAACCCATCTTTACATTTGGTTGAAATCGAATGCATGATCATTGTGTGGTTGTTCTCTGTGCATAATTATGATTTGTTGAATGTGTGGCATTAATGCTTTCCAGTATTTAGTTTAAATTGTTGTTAATTGGCCTTAAACTGTGAAATATCACATTTTTGCATGTTAAACCTGTTGGGTTGTGTTGAATTTATTGTGGGTCTAGTGGGGGCGAAGTCTGAGTAACTCCGAATTGTGTCAATTGTTGGATTTTACCTAATGATAGAGCGGTTGGCGTTATTCTTAAGGGCAAAAGACGTCAATTGGCCAAGTTTGGCCAAATTAGGGGAAGTCTGAGTACCCCTTGGGAATGGGTAGTATGGGTCTGAGCCTAATTACATAGAATAATAGTTTAATTTTATTTTCGTGGGCTGCGGGTTAGATTTTTAAGGTCGAGGTGAAAATATGGCAGGTTGGACTATTCGGCGAGCTGGGTCGAGCTCGCCGAGTGGTTCGGCGGTTCGCCTAAAGACCCCTCGATCACCTTTTAATTCCCCATGGTTGAGGTCTAAGTTTTGTAACTCTCGGCGATATGCCTGAGCTTGCCGAGTTCACTCGGCGACTCACCGAAAGTCCCTTCTAATCACCCTTCTACCCCCCAAATTCCTGAATTTTTTTTGTAACATTCGGCGAGCTACTTCTAGTCACTGAATGGTGTTGGCGATTCGCCGAAAGGCCCTGAACATCGCCGACCTGTTCTGAATTTTTTCTGATTTTACTCTGTAACATTCGGCGAGCCCGATTTGGCTCACCGAATAGGGCCGGTGACTTGCCGAACGGTTCGGCGAGTCTTCCTGCAACTATTACACTGTGGTTTTTTCTGAACTAAGTCTAACGTTTTCAACATTATTTTGCAGGAATGGCTAGACCTAAAGTAGCAGAAAGAAATCAACTGCCTCGAAAGCGGGCTAGAGGGATAGTCATTAATGTGGAGGCTGCACAAAAGAGGGAATGGATAAGGGCAAAGGCGTTGTACAACCCACACCAGCGGAGGGGAGCTCCGACAGTGAGGGTGTTTATGCCACTCACCTCACCACTTCTGAGAGTGAGGGCCATTCTTAGGGCAGTTCTCCAGCCTCCGTCTCTGAGCCGGAAGATGATCAGCTCCTACAGGCTAGGTGAACGGAGCTATACTCCAAGTCGATGAATGATCCGTTTAGGATCCCGGTGCCTCCTATGCCTCCACCTGCTCCAGCTCCAGCTCAGGCGGTAGTGCATGCCCCTCCCCCAATTTAGGATCCTCCACCCCGGTCACTCAACAAACTAAAGGCCGAGGCTTTAAGGACCATTCTAGAAGAGAAGAGGTTGTCTACTGACGGTGTAGTAGATCGGTACCCAGAAGTGTGGAGCACCCTGAAGTTCCACAAGTTTGACATATTCACAAAGCCCCGAGGCCCTTACATTCCTACCTAGGTCCGGGAGTTCTACTCGGCATACGGGGAGTTGGTGCCGAAGGGTAAGAAGAAGGCTAGCACCTTCAAGCCGGTTGATTATGTAGTAGTGCGGAGCCAAAAGGTCAAGTGTAGCAGCTCGGATATAAATGACGCACTCGGGTTTACATGAAACTTCATGCGCTACTATATAGACAAAATCCAAAAAAAGACCCTTGATGATCTGAAGGGTTGGTTAGCGCCATTGATTTACTACACCACGCCACGGTGGATTGGGGCTGGTGTTCCTATTGGGAAGAAGGACCTAAACGTGGCTGCCAGATATTGGTTTGGGTTCATCAGTAACACTCTTATGTCGTCACATAATGAATCGATACTTCGGCATCCGAAAGTTACGTGTTTGGGCTGTATTATGGAAAGGGATGAGCTTAATCTGGGGCTGATCGTCGAGCAAGAGATGGCCATGAGGGCCAAGTAGAGTCAGACCTCTCTTCCTTTTCCTATGTTGATTACTAAGCTTTGCAGGCGGGCCCGTATTCCGATGATTGAGAAGATGGATGTGGAAGTGATGCCCACTTCCTATACTGACATCTAACAGATAGAGGCCAAGTACCTGAGGGATGAGACTGACAGGAGGAGAGCTGCACTGGTGGATACGTCCCCGGTAGTTGATGTTGATATGTTGCCGACTGAGGCAATACTTCCTCCTCAGGCTAGTGAGCCTATAGGTACATCTGGCCCCTCTACTGTTGTCCCTCCTTCTACTGCTGTACCCCAACCACTGTTGTTGCTGCTGCTACTGCCTCCTGATCCCCTATCACACAGGCCATGTTGTACAAGATGGGCCATCTGGCTCAATCTGCTGATGTGCATGACACCCGGGTAGAGGCCGCTGTGCCTGGGTTGATAGAGCGGATGATTGCTGCTACCTTGGCCCAGATTAGGGCTGAGATGAGAGAGCATCGGGAGTTGATTGATGGCCACATGTTTGCACTAGATGCCCTTAAGGTGAGGGTAGAGGCTTGTGAGCAAGGTTGGGGTGATTCTGCTGCTGTGTCGGCCTTGAAGGCCGATATTGTTGGGCTGAGGAAGGATGTGGATGAGCTGAAGTCTATTGATCTATCTATGTTTTTCGACACAGTTGAGATCTCCTACATTCCGAGCACTGATGCTCCAGCCAGTTCTGAGGTTTCTCCGACCACCACTACCGAAGATATTGCTATGGCTGAGGTTGAGGCTTAGTCTAAGGCGGATACCGATGAAGAGGAACTGGGTGTTCGTGACACAACAGTATATGCTGATTTGGAGGACCTTGAGGGTGTGATGGTCAAGACTACTGTGGAGGCTTCCTTGAGAGATACATCGATGGTAGGCTCCAGTGGAGCCAAGGATGCTGTTGCACCGGGCACTGATGCCCAAGATGATGGAGTCACAGAGATGCAGAGTTTACCCCAGGCTTAGCCTGGCAGGAGAATGTTTGACTCCTTTTCTGTTTTTATCGTGTTTTATTTCTCTATTTCTTAGCCTTTGAGGACAACTGCTAGACTAATTTGGCGGGGTGAGGTATTTCTATACCTACCTCTTTTGGGCTGTTTTGTGGATATTTATTGGTTCTGTTTTGTGAATGTTGGATCTTATCTTGTGTTTTTATATATATGGTTTTGATCCATTGTGTTTGTCTTTTGTTTTGAATCGCAAATGGTTTTGAACCAATTTTTTTTTAAAAAAAAATGCCACCTCTTGATGTGTTTGAAAGTGGCTATTCTCTTGCAATTTCGAGTGTTGGTTGTGGTCAATACCAATGACTTAAATAGTGCTCTCAATTGAACGATATGAGTGTGCGGCTACGATAAGGCAAATTGTGTTACATAGGTCATATGTGAACTCCTAGCATCTCATTGTGACTAGCCGGTTGTTGAGTTGATCTCTTGTGATGATCTTTGCACGCTAGCTGAAAATTGTAGAGTCTGGTTTGATGATTTTGTCGAATGCCATGTGTGGTGAGGTTGTTTTGAAATATGTGCTTGGTGATACCTAGAACTTTCCCCGTTAGTTCAATTGATTGATGTAAGCAAGCGACTGAAATGATCCTATACCTCTTTGTGACCACCTTGTGAGAGTGTGAACTTAGCTTGGCACCTTTTGAGCCTATCCTTTTCTTTGGAAGAAGCTTGAACAACTTTGACCTCTTTTTCCCATCACCTATAACCTTCATAAAGTATTGGTTCGTTTGTATAGCCAACTTAGGCCAAAATCCTAAGTTGGGGGTGTAGTAAAAAAGAAGGAAAATCAAGGATTGTAAAAACTCCTCCTTTGAAGGATGATGTTGAAAAAGATTGAAGCCCTCCATGTAAAAAAAAAGAGAAAGAAAAGAAAAATGTGAAAATAGAAAAAAAGATTAAAAAAGAGAAGAGTTTGTGAAATAAAGCTTGTGAAAGGAGCAAAAAAAAATGGGGTATCCAATGCATCATGCTTAAATGATTAACAAGGTGGATTGTGAACATCATAGAGTGTGAAAGAGAAGGAGAAAAAAATGAATTGCAGGCCATGCTTCATGAAGGAAGAAGTTACTAAACCAAAATGATCATACCTTTACACTCAGCCCCATTACAAGCCTTGAAAGACCTTTGTGATCTTGAGTGAGCTGAAAATTATGTTGATTGGAAAATAAGGGCAAGCCTATGGGTAGAGTCATGCATGTGTTCATCTTTGGAAGTGTGAGAGTTGTATTTGATTCCGAAATTATAATTTGTTGATAATCTTTGTGTGAGCGTGGAATCATTATTGGTGTGAGGGCATTTGAATGCTTTTGTTGAGCTTGAACTTGCATTTGAAGCAAGCATTGTGAGCTTGAGTTCTGTTTGATGATGATTAGTCACAGTTTGAAACTTACGGTGCACAATTGAACATTGTATGTGTAATTTGAACCTCTTGTATGCATTCGTGTTGAGTCTTGAGTAGCACTATTTCTAGACATCCTTATTGAACTGATTGATCTTGTGTTTTACTTGAGGACAAGCAAAATTTTAAGTTGGGGGTGTTGATGAGTCTGGGATTTCGACTCATTTGGGGCTTATTATTCATAGTTTTAATGTCCTTGATGCCTATTTTGTGCTCTAAACTGATGTTTTGATGATAATTTGCAGATATAAAGGCTAAAGAGCAAGGCAAGGAGAATACTGGGCAAAAAGGAGCGAAAAGATGAAAAAGGCTGAAGATAGTAAAAGTTGAGAATCGCCAAATCCACTCGGTGACTCGCCGAGTGGCACTTCAGCTCGCCTAAAGTTCCAGACTGCCTGCCCTGGGGAGAAACCAACTTGGCGATGGAAATGGACATTCGGCAGACCGCCGAATGGATCAGCGAATTCGATCCTGATCGCTTAAAGTCACAGAACTCTGAGGTTAAAGAGGCAAAGCAAGACGGTGAGGAAATGCACCACTTGGCACATCGCCGACCTGTTCGGTGATGCTCGACTAACTCCGCCGAGTGACCCTGAAGGCCAAAATCTGAAAGCGTATAAATTGGTTTCCAAATAGAGAAAAATGAATCCAGTCATTTCCTGAGTAATTTTATCCATTGTAGAACTTGGAACTTTTGTCTTGAACATTACTTTCCTTAGTTTTAGGAGTTTTCTAGTAAGATTTTGAGTTGGGTTTTTGATATTGAGCATTTTGGATCATTGTAAAGACGTGAATTGCAATACCCAGATTATGAAGAACGTAATTGGTATTGATTTCTTCCTTTTTATGATGTGTGACTAAAACCCCTATTCTTGGGGGTGTGATCATGTGATTATTTGCTCTAATTAGCTTATGGGTATTGTTGTTTACTGATTTAAATGCTGATTTGAAGTTGGTTTAATTGATAGATGTGTATTAACCCATGAATTGTAGTTGCAAATGAAGTTCTAACTTAGTATTATGGGCTTTCTTGAGAAAGAGGTTTTAGAACTAAGGTTATCGGTTGATAATTGTAGTGATTAGGTTGTTGTGGGTTCAGCTCGAGAGAATGAATCTTAACTCGATCCTACCTATCTACCTCGAGAGAGTATATAAATTGAGGTATTGGGTTGCTTATAGCGTTATGCTTGTCGAGGTTCGAGAGAACTCGCTTGAATCGTAATATTTGTTCGAGAGAAAGCTATTGTATCTATAGTCTAGCCTACCCACTAAGATTCAGCAGTTGTTAGCAAATTACAATTACCCATATAGAGAAATTAGCCCTTAATCGATCACATCCCCAAGTATCTCTTATCTACTTGATTACTTCCCTGTTTTCTATAGTTGTTAATTGACAAATCTTAATCCCCCATTTGACACTTGTTGTCAACCCCTTTGATTTAATTGAATGATTGCGATAATTTCTATTCATACAATCGTTTAGAACACATTTATAACTTCGTAACTGAATTCTAACTTGTATCACTCCCTGTGGGATCAACCCCAGATCTTTGTTGGGTTTATACTAGATTACGATCGTCTACACCTAGTATTGGATGAGGTGTAGTTGAGCGTTTATCACCTCTCATGACAACGGTCTATAAATTCATATGTATTTTAGCTGAAGTTACCAGTATAGGTCAGAGGATTCATCATCCTGATCCTTTCAAATATTTTTTACTCATCAATAATCGTGATAGGCCTATTAGACAAATGTTGTGCAACACGACCTCTAACTTGACCTCATCCCTGCATCTACCTCATTCATTAAACCTAGCAGTGGGTGCCAGTGTGGGTACAATCTCCTGATCTTTGATCGTGAATGCACAAGTCCTCATTATTTGTGAGAGAATGAGATAATAAGAATAGGATTTCAATAAATTCAAGTGCACATGATAAGGAATGAAAGAATAGAAATTTCTTAAATGTCCTATAGCCTCTAGAAGATAAGTATGGACGTCATCATACCGATCCACAAGACTCTACTAGTCATTCCTCTTGTACTCGTAAGAGCGATGAACCTAGGACTCTGATACCACCTTGTCACGAACCAAATTCACAAGTGACAATGATATCTATATTTCCAATTGATAGGTAAGACAACCCAAAAATCTTACTAATTCAAATTAACAAGATAAGAGAAAGGTAAGTCACAAATAAAATATCCGAAGAATAAATCTTATGAAATGAATGCAGAAAGTGAAATAGTACCTAAGATTGGTGTCATGAGTACAAATATTTCTAAAATACAGTGTAAGTCTGAAACTAAATGAAAAGCCTAAACGTAAGAAATATCCTGTCTGATTATGAAAATAACATAATAAATAATAAGATAGAGAAATGTGTGAGTTATGTAACAACCAAGCAACTCACTACAATTCCACGATAATCCAAGATCGAACTCGGAAAGCTCTATGAGATGTGCACGTATCTGAAATTGGATCTGCATCACAAAAAGGTGCAATAAGTGTAATATGAGTACAAAACCACATCTACCAAGTCTATATCATAAATCGACAATGAAAGGGTAGTGAAATGAGTATATAAGAAAAGCATCCTTTAATTTTATAAGTCTACATTATTCTTATCAGTCAAATTTCATCAAATAGGGATAATCAAATTTCACGTAACGTCCAACCACCCAATAAGTAAATAATCAAATAAGAATTAAGGATGCAAAGAAATGCAATGCAACACCATGAAATGATATGCCTCAGATGCCAAGTACTCTCTCAACTGTATATACATGATACTTCTTAGAAATACATCAATAGTTAATGACCCATAGGGGACTCGCGAGGTTCATATGCCGATACAGATAATCTTCATGTGTCTATGCAGACGATCTCAACGCACTATCATAAAATCAAACAATTTCCAGCATGGACGGTCTCCATTTTCCCAACTTATAATCATAAAATCAAACAATCCCCATCATGGACGTTCTCCACGTGCCCAATTATACTCACTCTCATGTCAATGCATGTGCACAATATGATATCAATAAAAGGGGATGATGATGCATCTTAATCAATCAAATATCTGTATGACATATAATCACCCCAACTATCACAAATATATGGGTTTAATAAAGGAACACAATGTAACAATTAGGTCATTTTGAGTACTAGGACTATTGTGACTCTTCCCGTAAAATTTTAAATGGAGATTTTGAACTATTCAGTAACTACGATTATTTAATTTACGAGTCATTTTAAATAATTAATTTAGCTGGTGTTTAATGGACTAAGTCTATAATTTATTTAATATCCAAGTAACTTGGCCATGCGTTGAAATAAATTATTGGGATTTAATATTTTCAGATTACAACAAATTGAGGAAAAGAACATAAGGGAAAAAAAACAAAAAGGGAAGCCGCAACAGAGAAAACGGAGACGAAAGGTACTACAAAATCTTAAATGGCCTTTTGCATTTTCCTTCTTATAAATTAACGATGGTAAAAATATGCTTATGGAGTAATTGGTTAGTAACTATTTGGGGGTGATAATTGCATAAGTTTAAAGGTTGGAGCCTACTGTATGGGTGTACTAGTGGATAGAAAGGAAAATTTCTGGTTGATTTGGATCTATTTGTGGCTTATTTGACTTAGGGGACAAAGGTGAGTGGTAAATGGAAAATGATAAGATAATGATGAAGTAATTATTAGAAAGTGATATATTGAAGGAATTTGTGGTGGGTTAATGTATAGTGTATTTTTTTCGGTATTTTGAATAATACTGGACTACTTGTTCTGTGTAACTAATTTGGGTGAATGAGAATTGATATGTTAGATTACGAATTGAATTGCTGGCAGCATCATTTCGATGTTTTTGTAAATTTCAGATTGCTAGACTTCGGTATTGGTATTAATAGATTTGTATTCTCATGAGTATCATAATTTTGTTAGATTGTGAATGTGATGAATCTTTGCCAAGGGAAAAAGTAAAAAATCGTGAGGATTTGCAATACGCTATTTAGATGTTGAGCTATGTTAAGACTTTCAGACTTCGTTGTAGAATGTTTGTCTAATTAAAATTTAAAAATGGAATAGAAAATGGGTAAGGGCGAAATATAAGCGTCTCATATCAATGCTGTGGCGGGCATTGGCACGAGTACCGGTGTTATAAAGAAATTTTTTACTAATATAGAATGCGGATTGTAATCCCAGAATGCCAAATCATATGTGCTTTAACTGATGTATTATTGACTTGAATTCTTTTGTTTGATTGTGTTTCTTATTTGAACACGTATATTTGTGATAGTTGAGGTGATTATATATTATACCGATATTTGATTGATTGAGATGCATCATCATCCCCTTTTATTGAAATCATATTGTGCACATGCATTGACATGAGATTGAGTATAAGTTGAGCATGTGAAGATCGTCTATGCTGCGAATTGTGAAATTTTATGATTATAATTTTGACACGTGGAGATCATCCATGCAGAAACTGTTTGATTATGATAGTGCGTTGAGATCTTCCGCACAGACACGTGAAGATCATCCGTGTCGGTAAATGGACCTCGCGAGTCCCACATGAGTCATAAAATCTCGATGTATTTCTGAGAAGTATCATGTATAAATGGTTGAGAAAGTATTTGACATCTGATGCATATCATTTTAAGGTGTCGCATTACATTGCATCTCATTACATCCTTCATTCTTGTTGATTGTGTGCTTGTTTGGTGGATAGATATTTCGTGATATTTGATTATCCATAACTGATGAAACTTGACTATAAGTATAATGTAGAAACTTGTATAAGTAAAAGGATGATTTTCTTATAAGTACTTCTGTCACTACTTCTTCGTTGTTAGTCTACGAGATATATCGGGTACACGTGGTTTCGTACTCATACTACACTTGTTGCACTCTTTCGTGGTGCAGATTTGATTTCGAATACGGGCACACCTTGTGGAGCTTTTTGAGTCCGAGTTTGGAGTATCTTGGAGTTGTGGTGAGATGCTTGGCTGTTCCACAACCCACACCTCCCTCTATCTTATTATTTATTCTGTTATTTTATTATTTAGATTGGATAATTCTTACGTTTGGACTTGTCATTTTAGTTTCAAACTTGCATCGTATTTTAGAAGCTCTTGTACTTATGACATTAAAATCTTGGGTGGTATTTAGTTTTCCACATTTCATACTTATGGAAGACTTAGTGTTTGAGGTTTTCTACTTGTGTTCTATCTTTTCACCTTAATTATTTAGTTATATTGGCAGAACTAATGAATTGGCTTACCTATCGGTTGGGAACAGAGGTGTCATCACGCTATCTGAACTTTGGATCGTGACAATTTGGTATCAGAGTCCTAGGTTCATCGGTCTCACGAGTACAAGAGTGAGGACTCGTACATATGCAAGTGGTGATCAGGAGCCTATTCTTGCACATGCTTCTGGGATCACTACCCGAGGTAGAGGAAGGGGGCAAAGTCGAGGTCGGGGTAGGGGTTGTATTGCAACACTTGTGGAAGGCCAAGTACCGACAGCTATACAGGGCCATGATAGGGTAGTACCTCCTGATGCAGATGTTGTTCATGGGGATGCGCATGATCATGTCGAGGGGAATGGACCAGCTCAGGCTCCACCCGATTTTATTTCCACCTAGTGCTTCAAGATACTTTGGCTCGTATGTTAGGACTTCTAGAGGGGATGGCTTAGTCGGGAACATTGCATGTCATCTCTGATGCCTCACAAACTCCTGTTGGAGGTCAGATTCAAGATCCGATAGTTGCTCCAAGTTCTCTGACTCCAGGGACACAACCAGCTGCTGCTTTAGCACCCCGTTTAGATAGTATGGAATTGCTAGGTATTGCATCACATTTTTCTAACATGCCGTCCATGACCATTGATGAACAAAAGATGTTCAGAAGTTTTAGAGTAATGAGTCCTCCGACTTATATTGGTGACTTAACTGAGGATGTATATGAAACAACAAAGTCATATAAATTCATGGGAACAACACCATCAGAACCTCAAATCCCCACCCCATAATCAATTCCAAGCATTATTATATGATCTTAGGCGTATTTATATGCCTAAGTTATCGAGATTCGCCCATGTTTTGATTGAAGTAAAAAATAATTCTAAGACTATTAGCTTGATTTTGTCAATTTGTAATGATTGTGCACCAAAATATATGATTAGTTGTTTCAGGAACTCTCAAGGAGATTGGAGTTCATACTAAGAAAGGAGGAGCAAAGAAACGCAAAAAAAATGGTTAAGGCAAAAATCACCATTGGCTGGCGCACTGGTTGGCGCGGCGCGCCATTGGTGAAATTTCAGAGTGCTTCTTGAGGCGCACTGCCAGGCGCGAGGCGCCAAGGGCCAAAATTTAGAAGCCTCTCTCAGGGGCGCTGAGAGGCGCGAAGAGCCAAGGCTGGAATTTCTGGGACGCTTGCCTGGCGCACCTCCAGGCGCGAGGCACCAAGGAGGAAAAATCAGAGCGCCAAGCTAGGTCCGATTGGAGGCGCGAAGCCCCACCCCTGTTCCGACTATTCCAGCAAAAACATGATTAAATAGGACTCCTAGTTGAAGTAGAATTTGGTTCGAATTTTCCTAACATCTATAAATAGACCGTTGGGGCTATATTGTAGGGAGTTCCGCATTATTTTGGTGTGCAAGAGAATGTTTCATCTTTTGTAATAGGTTTCAATCTCCTAACACTTATATTTTCCGGAAATCGCATGAACAATTGTATTTTGTGGTTTTCTAATAGTATGAGTGGCTAAACGCCCCAGTTTTGGGGCTGTAGCTACGAATCGATTGTTGATTATTTAAGGTTTATGAATTAATTCTTGGTTGTCATTATAAGTTACTTCTATATTCTTGTTTTAGTATTTTGTGCGTGATCACCATAAGATAAATATATTGTCTAATCTTAAAATCGAGAGATGAGGGGTTAGATAGACCAGAGAATATAGAGAGCTCGATCATCCATTAAGTTGAGGTGATTTGTGTTTAGGAGTGACGCCCGGACGAACAACTTGCTTGGTTACGAGACAGGATGAAATATAAATACTCGCAAGTTAGGCCTATTTATCTCCGCTCAACGATGTAGTTAGACAGCTAAATGGAGTAGGCGACTATAGGTCGAGAGACCCGACTCATACAATTAACCATGTAAACCAGTAACTTGAAAACCGAAAGTAGCTCTTTGCCTAAAATATGATACATGAGATTCATTACATGCTCTAGCCCTGGAATTGTCTTTTACTTGCTCGAAACATCATCTTAAAGTCGTTCACAATTAGTTACTTATATTTATTGCATAATTAGTAGTAGTAATTAATAATCATCACTATTTCTTAAAACGGCTACTTTTAGTTTATTTGTAGAATTGAGTGTTAAATATAAATTGATCATAAGTCCCTTGGGAACGCTCATTTCTTTACGAATCTATATTACTTGAGCGACCACGTACACTTGTGTGTATATTGGGGAGCAACAAGTTTTTGGCGCCGCTGCTGAGGACTTAGAAATTGATTTATATTCGATTTTCTTAAGTCTACAATTAGAATATTCAGGTGTTAATAACTTGATATTAGATTGTTTATTGCAGGCATTTGACTCTCAAGTCTGGCTCGGAAAGGAGAACTTGTCGAACCAGATAACGAGCCCGAAAGAGCTTTATGTCAGCGCAGAATTGGGGTTAGGTCTTCGTGGAAACAATGAGGATAATAACCAAGACAATGTGAATAACCAAGAGAACTTGAATAACCAAGAAGTACCCCCTATCATACCTGCAAGACCAGTCCGTGATGTGGCAGTCCCACTCACAGCTAATGTGTCGTCTAGTATAAGGAAACCTCCACCGGGGGGTAGATTTGAACTAAAACAGGGCATGATTCAACTCATCCATTCTAATGGACAATTTACAGGTCTTCCCCACAAGGATCCTCAAATCCACATTAGGGACTTTATAGAGATTAGTGATACATACATCCCAAATGGAGTCTCAGACTATGTGAGGCTGACATTGTTCCCATATTCATTGTTAGGAGCCGCCAGGCAGTGGTTAGATTCGGAGCCACCAAACTCCATCACTACATGTGATTATCTAGCAAAGAAGTTCTTGAGCCGATTCTTTCCATCAAAGAAAACCACACGGTTGAGGAGTGAGATACTAAGGTTTAAGCAAAAACATGGGGAGGATATGTACCAAGCATGGGCTCGTTTTCAGCAAATGTTGAATGCTTGCCCGCCCACATGCAAACTAATGAGGTACTTGCTCACGCGTTCTTTGAGGGTTTAGATTATAATGTACGTGTACTTCTAAACAGTCCCACAGGTGGACAAGCCCTAGCAAAAACCTATGAAGAGTTATTCAACTTACTCGATAAACTCACAGAAGTAAACCCGGGGTATGAGGGGGAAATGCCTAGGACCACAACCCAAAGGCCCGCAGGAATCTTAGATGTAGACCAAGCCACCGCCATAAATGCCAAACTGGATGCGATGCAACATAATATAACCATGCATCTCAAACAAATGTCCCTAAACCAAGCACCGGTTAACATGGTACAACAGGCAGCTAATTGGTTTGGGGTATGTGGTAGTGGAGCTCATGAAACCGAATTATGTGAGGCAAACCCAGATTCCGTAAACTATGTGGGTAATGCGCAAAAAGGTGGAGGTCAGCAAAACTATGGTAATACTTACAACTCCAGTTGGAGGAACCATCCTAACTTCTCATGGGGTGGGAACCAAAACCCAAATCAAGCGCAAGAGGCTAACCAATACTGTTCACAAGGGGCTGGGCACCAATACCAAAATCCTAACCAAGGCGTAAATCCTAGTGCACCAAAAGGGGGGATGACTAATGAGGAGCTACTCTAAAAGCTCATGGCTGAAATAGGGACAAAAATAAATGCTAGGATAGATAAGCAGGATGAGAGCATCAGAAATATCCAAATGTCCCAAATGAGTTTAGAGAAACAAGTTGCGCAAGTAGCTAATTCTCTGAACTTGCGTCCCCAAGGTGGGTTGCCCGGTGATACTGAACCCAACCCCAAGCAACTGAATGCAGTAAGTACTAGAAGTGGGTTACAACTAGAGGAACTAGCTCCAAAGAAGAGAGATACTGAGGCAGGTACTAAAGAAAAGAAGGTAGAAGAGGTAGTAAAGAACTCCAATGTTGAGACACCCATTCCTCGAAAGAAACTACCCCCTCCATTCCCACAAAGGCTTAGAAAGCAGAATGAGGGTGAATGCTTCGGTAAGTTTCTCTCTCTCCTTAAACAGGTTCACATTAACCTACCTTTGGTTGACATTTTCCTGGGTATCCCGAAGTATGCTAAGTACGCAAATGAGATAGTGGCTACCAAGAGGAGGCTCACGGAGTATGAAATTGTAGCACTTACTGAGGAGTGCAGCTCTAGAATTCAAAATAGACTACCCAAAAAGTTAAAAGATCTGGGTAGTTTTACTGTGCAGATTACAATTGGGCAAAGTGTTCATGCCCGGGAGTTGTGTGATTTAGGTGCGAGTATTAATCTTATGCCTTTATCATTGTATCGAAAACTTGGGTTAGTTAGTCCAAAATGAACCACTGTCATTCTCCAACTTGCTGATAGGTCCATTGCTAGGCCAAAGGGGGTAGTAGAGGATGTTTTAGTACAAGTAGGTTCATTGATTTTTCTTATGGATTTTGTGGTCTTAGACTTTGAACCCGATTCTGAAGTTCCATTCATTTTGGGACGTCTGTTCTTGGCTACGGGGAGGGCATTGAATGAGGTAGCAGCTGGGCAATTAACTATGAGGGCACATGATAAGGTTGAAGTATATGATGTCTATCGCACTTTAAAATTGCCTTCTATCTATGAAGAGTTGTCTGCTATTACAGTTGTAGATCACATAGTAGAATTGCAGTTAGTTGTGACCGAAGATCCCTTAGAAAGAGTGTTAGTGGGTCATGAGGTAGATGGAGATACTGAGGCTCAAGAGATAGAGACATGTTTGAATCTGGCATTAGTGGATAGTCACAAGCGTAGAGTGGAGCCATTAGATCTTGAGTTAGGGCCTCCACCCAAACCCTCAATTGAAGAAGCTCCTAAGATGGAACTAAAAACTCTACCTGGTCACCTAAGGTATGCGTATTTGGGTACTAACGAAACTTTGCCTGTTATACTTTCTGCAGAGTTGTCTAAAATACAGGTTGATGCAGCATTAAGGGTCCTCAAGCGGAGAAGGAAAGCTATTGGATGGCAAATGGCTGATATTCATGGGATTGCCCGGCATTATGTATGCACAGAATCTACATGGAAGAGGATCACAAACGAAGTGCACAACATCAACGTAGGCTAAATCTTCTGATGAAAGAAGTGGTGAGAAAGGAAGTGATAAAGTGGCTAGATGCTGGAATTGTGTACCCGATTTCTGATAGTAAGTGGGTGAGTCATGTGTAGTGTGTTCCCAAGAAGGGAGGTATGACAATGGTAAGGAACGAGAAAAATGAGTTGATTCCTACTAGAATAGTGACCTAATGGAGAATTTGTATGGATTACCGAAAACTAAATGATGCCACCCGAAAAGATCACTACCCGATTCTCTTCATTGATCAGATGATTGACCGACTAGCAGGGCAGGAGTACTATTATTTCTTAGATGCGTATTTCGGATATAACCAGATTTTAATTGCACCCAAGGATTAGGAAAAGACCACGTTCACTTGTCCTTATGGTACTTATGCTTTCAAACGCATGCCATTCGGACTTTTTAATGCACCGGCGACTTTTCAAAGGTTTATGATGGCCATTTTTCATGATATGGTAGAAGACATTGTAGAGGTGTTCATGGATGATTTCTCCGTCTTCGGGAAGTCTTTTGAGGTATGTCTCCAGAATCTTGATAAAGTACTTGCTATGTGTGAGGACACTAACTTAGTGTTAAATTGGGAAAAGTGTCATTTTTTGGTGAGAGAGGGGATAGTGTTGGGTCATAAGGTGTCGAATGCGGGATTAGAGGTTGATAAAGCCAAGGTAGAAGTTATTGAAAAAATTGCCCCCTCCCATTTCTGTAAAAGGGGTGCGAAGTTTCCTTGGTCATGCAGGTTTTTACCGGAGATTCATCAAGGATTTCTAAAAGATTGCAAGACCTAAGTGCAGTTTTTTGATTTTGATGAGATGTGCTTGAAAGCTTCTGAGATGTTGAAGAGGAACTTAATTGAGGCTCCCATCTTAATTGCTCCTAATTGAGAATTACCATTTGAACTCATGTGTGATGCAAGCGACGTAGGAGTGGGTGCAGTGTTGGGACAAAGAAAAGATAAGGTGTTCCATTAGATCTATTATGCAAGCAAGATCCTGGATTCTTCACAAGCTAATTACACAGTGACTGAGAAGGAGATGCTAGCTCTAGTGTTCGCCTTCGACAAGTTCAGATTGTATTTGGTAGGTACTAAGGTGATTGTTTTTACTGACCATGCAGCTATTAGGTACCTATTCAACAAGAAGGATGCTAAACCAAGGCTGATTCGGTGGATATTGCTTCTCCAAGAATTTGACCTAGAGATTAAGGATAGAAAAGGTACTAAAAATCAAATAGCTGATCATTTGTCTAGGTTGGAGGATTTTTCCCATGTGAATGAAGGTGAACAAATCCGGGAAGAGTTTGTGGATGAAAAGTTGATGGCACTAGATATCTCTCAAGTGCCCTGGTATACGGATATTGTGAATCTAATAGTAGTGGAGACTACCCTCCGGGTGCAACCACCCAACAAAAGAAAAAGCTCAATCATGATGCTAAGTTTTATATCTGGGATGAACCGTTCTTATTCAAGCAAGGAGTGGATCGGGTGGTGAGAAGATGCATTTCGGAGTATGAAGTTCAAAAAGTTCTCGAAAGTTGTCATGCTAGCCCATACGGAGGACACCATGGTGGAGAGCGCACGGCGCATAAGGTACTACAATCTGGTTTCTTTTGGCCCTCATTATTTAAAGATTCTATTGCTTTTGTGAATGGTTGTGATAAATGCCAAAGATTGGGTACTATTTCAAGAAGACATGAGATGCCGCTAAGTATCATTCTGGAGGTGGAAATTTTTGATGTGTGGGGTATTGACTTGATGGGTCCCTTCCCGCCATCTAGTGGAAACCAATACATCCTTGTGGCTGTTGATTATGTGAGTAAATGGGTTGAGGCTGTCGCTCTTCCTTCGAATGATTCAAGGGTTGTGATCAAGTTCATTAAGAAGCATATTTTCACTCGCTTTGGCACTCCAAGGACAATTATAAGTGATGGAGGTAAGCATTTTATTAACCATCTAGTTAAAAATCTTCTTGCTAAGTATGGTATTCGTCATAAGGTTGCTACAACTTACCATCCTCAAATGAGTGGCCAAGTGGAAGTTTCGAATAGAGAGGTGAAGAAAATTTTGCACAAAACGGTGAATGCGCAGAGGAAGGATTGGTCTAAGAAGTTAGATGATGCGTTTTGGGCGTATAGGACTGCTTATAAGACACCCATTGGGACTTCTTCCTATCACATAGTGTTTGGTAAAGCATGTCATCTTCTGGCGGAATTAGAACACCAAGCTTATTGGGCGATTAAGCTATTAAATATGGATCCCGAGCTAGCCGGTAGGAAGAGAGTAAATCAATTACATGAACTTGAGGAGTTTAGGCTCCATGCGTATGCGAATGCCAAGCTCTATAAAGTAAAGACAAAAAGGTGGCATGACAAGTACATAGTTCGTCGCACTTTCACTCCGGGAGAAAAGGTACTACTCTTTAACTCTAGACTGAGGTTATTCCCCGGAAAACTACGGTCTAACTGGAGTGGTCCTTTCGAAGTGGTGAGAATGACACAACATGGGGCTGTTGAACTTAAAGGTGAGACTAGCCCTACGTTCTTGGTAAATGGATAAAGAGTGAAACACTACTTTGGTGAAGATTCAGATCGTGATCGTGAGGCTCTTGAGCTTAACGACGAATGATCCAAGCTGAGTCGAGCCGCGACGTTAAATCAAGCGCTACACGGGAGGCAACCCGTGAACAATATGTAATAGATAGGTAGTTTTTTTAAATTTTTGCATTTTTTTGGTTTTAGCGTAGTTTCAATTCTTAGAATCTAGGAAGTATTTTTTATTTATTAGTTTTAGCTAGATAGGATTTTTTTACTTTTTGTAACTTAGTTTGTAATAGTGAAATAAAAATGAAAAATAAAAATAAAAAAAATAAAAAAATTCGGAGCCATGCGCACTGGCTGGCGCGCCGCGCCTGGCATCAACATTCAGAGCGCCTCTCCAGGCACCATACTAGCGCGACGCCCCACTGCCCAGATTTTTTTTAAATCCAAGTTTTGATCCGGATATAACCCGACCCACTACCCTTAAAACCCCTAAAATCCCAAATTCATCCCTTATTCTTAGAAATTCCACCGAGCCACCCCTAAATCTTCTCCCAAAAAGCTCTTCTTCTTCCTCACTTCCTCCCAAGATCCTCCATTACTACCCACCTCTCCATCTTTCTTCACCTCTTCTTCTCCCCAAACCCACTATATAACCACCTTCATCCATTCCCCTCTCCCATTCACTTCAACCTATTTCTTCTCCCCACCCCACACTCTCTCTCTTTCTCTAAAAAGCTAAAAACAATTTTTTTTTCTCTTTTCCTCTCCCCATCACTGCCCAAACCGACCCCCTCCATTTTTTTCAATTTTTTTTCTTTTCTCCATTATTTCTTCTTCTTAGTAGGTACCAATGGCACCCAAAAGAAAGAATGTGGCGGGTGGAGCGGGTTCCAACAGATATCGAAAAGGTGAAGCTTCCGGATCTTCTAGTGGCCAGGAACCAGTTTGGAAATTTGGGAAGAAGGCTGTGGAAAGATGTGGGCAGGAGTGGTTTGAAGGCCAAAAAGAAGCTAAGTACATGGGGACGAGTATGTAAACGAGGTACGATTGCAATCCCAATTTCCTGTAATTTATAATACTGTGAATACTCTGGGGCTACAGTTTATATTTAAAAATCTGGGAAATTGTAACTTGTCGTTGGTTCGGGAGTTCTATGCCAATTGGCTCACTGAAACTAAGTATAAATCTGTGCCAATCCGGGGTAGGGATGTGAATTTTACTACGAACATACTGAATGCATTTTTAGGAACCCCGAACTGTAATGCTGAGGATTTTAATAGGCTGAAAGAAACACCCTCTTATAGAGATATACGTCATACATTGTGTGGGGTTGAATCAACTGCTAGGTGGGATAGGAGCAACGATACTGGGAGGCATTCTACCCTCCATTTTGCTAATTTTAATCAGATTGCGCGTGTGTGGTTGAAAATTGTCTGTAGTGTGTTGTTACCGGCACAACATCTTTCAGATGTGATGCGGGATAGAGTAGTGCTGGTGTATATGTTGATGAAGGGTATGCCCATCAATGTTTGGGAAATTCTGAGACAAAATATGATGAAGTTTAGAAACAATCTGAGGTGGAGATTTTGCTACGGGGGGTTGATAACCCGTTTTCTGAGGGCTGAGGGAATTGAGGAAGAAGCAGTAGACCTAACTCTTTCTTTCCACCCCGACTTGACTTGTAAAATAGTAGATGTGACTTAGACCAAGGGATTAGACACATCCCATGGACTTGTCTTGTTAGCCCAGGAGCGGCAGGCTCGAGATGACAACGTGATGGCTAGGATCTTTGGTATGGTAGAATTACAGCTTAGTATTGGGGGCCGCCCGGTTATAGATGAGGAAATGGAGACCCTGGCGGATCGCTACCCATTGACGGACAGTGCAACTTTTCTATGCAGGACTGGTCCTACTTTTCTGGAGCCTCTAGATGATGATGAGGCCACGGCGGATGAGGAGATGGAGGAGGAGGATGATGTTGATGTTGTAGATGAGGAGGTGAATGCCTTAATGGTTTTTGATGGTGGTCGTGATGACTACGAGGCCTAGAGGCCTGAGGGAGTATTCCTATCTCTATACTTTATTTTAATTATGCACTGGGGACAGTGCTAATTTTTAAGTGTGGGGTGGATAATATATCTCTGTAGTATATATCTTTTAAATGCTTTATCGAGTCTAGATTTATTTTAGTTTAGTTTTATGTCAAATTTTTTATTTTGGTTTCCTCACCGTTTGTTTTCGGTACTTTTACTGAGGATAGTCCCTTTGAACTGAATAGGATTAGCTTATTGCTTTATTGAGTCATAGAGTTGTCGTAGGAGTGACGATTCCCGATGATGGATGGATGACGATCGTCTTAAGGGAAAATTAGTCACATAGAGGAGTAGAATTGAAAAACCAACCTGGGTATTTTGAAATTATGTCCGAAAAAGTTAGACGTCATGGGTAGTCATAACTGGAAAGATGTAAAAGAATGATAACCTTGATACAAGCATGTGTTCTCTGTTTTGAATCTAAATAAAAATAAATGGGCTTAATTGTGTAGTAGTGCCGTAATGCAAGTTGTATGAGCATGCTATTTGATAAATCCTTATGTGTGTTGTGATGCCATGTGTGGTGAGTTATTGTTAGTTCTTGTTTCAATTGATATCTAGAACTTGCCCGGTGTGTGTGAATGAGTAGCTTGTATGACTTAGGGAATGTGATTGAGGCGTTTCTTTGAAAAAGCCAATTTTTTACTCTAATTATATGCCTACCAGTGAAATTACACCTAGTGAAGCCCCATTGAGCCTTTAGCTTTGTTTGTTGATAAGCCACATGATAAGCCGAAACCCGTTTGCTTGATACCAAAGTCTTTTGATCCCAATGAAAAATCCTAATGCACTATGTTAAGAAGAAGGGTTGAAAATGTTGGTTGATATGAGAAAGGGTGAAATGCTAAATTGTGTGGAAAAGAAAAGAATAAATAAAACTCTGTTTTGGCCCTGGTCCTTAGTGACAATGTCCACCTCAACTCAATTGAGGGTGGCTATTTCAGAAATATGCTCTAAACATTGGCCCTGGTCCTACCAAGGATATTGTGTACCTCACTCGGACCTTAAAGTCTTGAGTTAAGGGTGGCTAGTGAAAAGGGATATAAAAAAAAATAAAAAAAAATAAAAGAGAAAATAAAAGGGCGAAGATGGAGCAACAAAAAAAAAGGGGAAAATATTCATAAAGTATGTACTAAGGAGAAAGAAAAGCTAAGTAGGATGTTTGTTGGCAAAGCAATGACATGTGCATTAGGGAGGTGTAGTCACTAAAATGAGTCCTAAATATTCCCTCCCTTACCATAAGCCGACATTACAACCAAATAGAAGTCCTCTTGATTCCTTGAGAAATATAATGCGAAAGTAAGAATACACTATGGGCAAGCTTATGGCATGTTAAGAGAAGTAAGAACTTCATTTGTGAGAGTGAGTGCATTGTTTGAAAAATAGGCCTTGTTGTTAATGTGATTGCTTGAGTGAAAGGCTATACTAAACACAAATAAGTGAGGGCATTCATGGCATATGTTTGGATTGTCTAATTGGTGTGTGTGTATAAGTTTGCGTTAGCCCAGAAAAATAGTAAAAGATTCATTCTTTGGGCATATGTATTGTAACTTGGTGTAAAAGTTTTGAAATGTTGTATCCATTGTGAACTACAAGATCATGATTAAAAATGTTTGGTTGATTTTAAAGTGGGTTGATAAGTCCAGGGGATATGAAAAAGAGTTGCTAGTCTAGAAATTGTTTGAGGACAACAAAGGTTTAAGTGTGGGGTGGTGATCTTAGGCGTATTTATATGCCTAAGTTATCGAGATTTGCCCATGTTTTGATTGAAGTAAAGAATAATTCTAAGACTATTAGTTTGATTTTGTCAATTTGTGATGACTGTGCACTAAAACATATGATCAGTTGTTTCAGGAACTCATAAGGAGATTGGAGTTGATACGAAGAAAGGAGGAGCAAAGAAACGCGAAAAAAATGGTTAAGGCAAAATCACCAGTGGCTGGCGCACTGGTTGGCGTGGCGCGCCACAGGTGAAATTTCAGAGTGCTTCTTGAGGCGCACTGCCAGGCGTGAGGCGCCAAAGGCCAAAATTCAGAAGCCTCTCTCTGGCGCGCTGAGAGGCGCAATGTAACACCCCAAATTTTTGGAACTCTAATTTAACTCGTACCTTCTTGGAAAAATAAAGAGGGTGAGTAATAAATTAAGAATGATGTGATATGTCATATTTTAAATGTTCAAGGGTTGTATCTCAAGTTTTTAAGTTAGGTAAGTTGCAAAATAAAAGTTGGCGAAAGTTATCGTATGTTCCTTTTAAAATACTTCTCTGAAATTTAGGTCATCTCGGAGGTTTTCTCCCAATATATAAATAATTATGCGGCCTACAACCTAGAAAATCGAAGGTCTACGAGTCTAGTTTCCAATGCATCAAACCGTTCTTTCATACGACTTAAGAATAGAGAGATGTTCACGTTTTCGTGAGACTGCACAAGTAGGCACGTGATGTGAGTCCCCTAGATTGGTGGAACTCTTTATATATCTTCTTCTTCGACTTTTCTTAATTTTTTTCAATAAATAACCATAAAACTTAGAAAACCCACTTCTAGGATCAACCAAATTATATATTTTCTTGACCTAAGTCCTTGACGAAAGTTGTTCTACGCGTTGAGCTCGTCATCATGGTATCATTTGTTTTATCGATTTCATAGCATATCATACTTTGGTGTTGGGACAACAAGGGTTTGGACATACTTTAAGGTTTTGAGGTGTATTACGAACTTAAGATGAAGGTAAGACCCTTCTTTCATCGACTCTAGTTTTTATAAGTCACAAATAGCAATTTACGATGGAAATACATATCTTTTATCGGATTATCGTGGTATCTTGTATTTTCGTGGGTTGATTATGGTCCTGCCTTGTTGTAGTAGCGAGGGGGGCTGTGAGTAAAAGTCGTTAGGCCACGTGAATTCAGCGAAAAAGGTATGTTAAGGCTATTCCCTTCTTACGGCATGTTTCCTTAAAGCTTAGGAGCAATGTAATTGGTTTGTTATCGTTGTTATACTTGTAGCCATTAGTGTTGATT
>JAJONR010008371.1:0-20801 GCA_029582245.1 Solanum etuberosum | reverse complement strand
CAATAGTACAATACCACTATCTTAAACCCATGGGCTAAAACCACTAGCTTAATAAAATATCTACGTATAAAATCTTATCCATATTTAAATGAATTTCTAGACTGTGCAAAATATCAAGAATGAATATTAACAAATGTAACGAATAAAAATGAATATTAAAAAATATAATGAACGTAACTAACGGCATGTGAAAAATGCAATTTAGCAGAAATAAGGATTTAAATAAATAAAACTTAAGAGTTACGAATTTTGAAAATGTTAGGCCAAAATTGGGTGTCAACAGTGCACGACAAAGACGATTGTCTCGGTTGGGCCAAATGACCTTGAGAAAGTTGTGGCTTCGTTGTCCATAAAGAAGACGAAGGAATTTATAATTAGGACACCTCAGAAGGTTGTTGCCTTGGTGCCAAAATAAATTCCCATTCGAGAGAAGTTTGTGATCGAAGCGGCGGTCACTCAAGGCATGACTAGATCTGGTAGATATTACACACCGGAAGAATTGGCCCAAGGAGGGCAGAGGAAGGATCAGTCTTAAAGGCCAATCAGTGAGGCCGAGGCAGAAGAGTTCTGGAGGAAAATGTAACCGAAGGATTATTCAATCGCAAAGCATCAGGAGAAAACACTGGCTCAGATTTCTGTGTGGGCCTTACTGATGAGCTCACAACTGCATAGGCATGCATTGATGAAGCCTTTCGATGAAACTTATGTGCTCGTGGGTACTAACAGTGACAATCTGGCGGTAATGGTCAGCCAAGTAATTCGGGGGCATCGCATCAACTTTAGTGACAAAGATCTACCCTTTGAAGGCGCAATGCACAATAAAGCTCTCCACATCACTGTTAAATACCGAGACAAGGTTATAAATCGTGTCTTGATTGATGACGGGTCTGGTCTCAATATATGTCCACTCTCCACTCTGAAGCAGTTAAACTTTGACTTGGGAAAGGTTCACCAGAACTAAGTCAATGTGAGGGCTTTCGATGGAGAGCAAAGAGACACATTGGGTGTAGTAAACTTGGGGATTCATATGGGTCCTGCAGAATTTAGTGTGGAATTTCAGGTACTGGATATCAATACCAGTTACAATTTGCTTCTGGGAAGACCCTGGATCCACATGGTCGGGGATGTGCCTTCTATCCTCCACTAGATGATGAAATATGTTTGGAAGGACCAGGAATTGGTCATTCATGGTGAAGGGAGCTATTCTAATGGATATGCGCCAATTGTTGATGAGGTCTCCCGAGGTTATGATTTCTACACGGTGGAGCTGGTAAATGCCACCGGTGATGATTTTGCTCCACAACCCCCTATGCCTTCTATGTAGAAGATGATAGCTACCGTCATGCTCCAGAGAGGTTTCAAACCAGGTTTCTGATTGGGGAAGCATTTTCAAGGAATTTTCGAGCCTATTCAAATTCCCACCGAAAAAGCAAAGTTTGGTTTGGGGTATGTCCCCACAGATGATGATGAAGCAGCGGTGATGAACAAGAGTGTTGATCGAGCGTTGGCCAGGCCAATACCTCATCTGTACTAGTCATTTCCAGTACGAGATTATGTCGATGATGGTGGGCATGGGGAAGGAATTTTAGGCCTGTTCGAGGAAGTTGATGCAATCGTCGAGGGATAGGCCGGGACATCGGGCATCCATGATACTGAGTCGGAGGAGCAATTGTTCAACTGGACCTCTACACCGATTCTGATTCCCCGCTTATCTTGGTAGAAAGGCCATGTGTTTATGTTTGTTTTAAAAAATTGGTGGTAATCCGAAAGAGGCCCGAGACCCACCCTTTATGCAAGTTTTTACCTGTTTGAGTTTTTAAATTCCCCCGTAATGCTTAAGAAAGCGGAATGACCTTTGGTCATGGCCAAAGTTTGTGCCTGTTTTGCAGTTTAAATGAAAATCCCTCTTATCGAAAATTTGTTTATTTACCTATCTGTTTATGTTTTACTTTTCTAATTTTATTTGTTTATGATTTCAGTAATAATAATTTAAAACCTGCCAATGTCATATCATGTCACAAGCCGAAAGAAAAAAATGAGGCAAGTGATGATGAATGCGGGGAATATGAAGAAGAAACTGCGGTACCCGAACATGTTGCTGAAGAGTTTAGACAATTTGAGAATCAGCACAAGGCGAATCTAGAAGAAACTGAGACTGTAAACCTGGAGATGAGGAATGCGTCAAAGAAATGAGAATAGTGTCCATCTGACTGAAGCTCAAAGAAGGGACCTGGTTCGTTTGCTTATAAAATCATCGATGTATTTGCCTGGTCTTACAGGGATAGGCCAGGGCTAAGTACAAATATGGTTTCTCATAAACTGCCGATCAATCCAGATTTCACTCCAGTAAAGCAGAAAACTCAGAAATTCAAACCAGAGTTGAGTTTAAAAATCAAAGAGGAGATTACCAAGTAGATTGAGTCTAAAGTAGTGGAAGTGATGCAATATCCAACTTGGTTAGCCAACATTGTTCCAGTGGCCAAGAAAGACGGAAACATCAGAATTTGTGTCGATTATAGAGATCTCAAAAAAGCAAGTCCGAAATATAATTTTCCATTGCCAAACATTCACATTCTCATTGATAATTTTGCTAAACATGAGATGCAGTCATTTGTTGATTGTTATGCGGGTTATCACCAGATCCTGATGGAAGAAGAAGATGCAGAAAAGATAGCCTTCATTACACCTTGGGGTGTATATCATTATCGGGTGATGCCTTTTGGTCTCAAGAACGCCGACGCTACTTATATGAGAGCTATGACAACCATCTTTCGTGATATGATTCATAAGGAGATCGAGGTGTATGTAGATGATGTCATGATGAAATCCCGTGAAAGTTCAAATCACTTGAATCACTTGAGGAAGTTCTTTGATCACCTACATCGATACAATTTGAAGCTAAATCCTGCCAAATGTGCTTTTGGACTGTCGACTAGCAAGTTGTTGGGATTTATAGTTAGCAGAAAGAGAATTGAGCTTGATCCTTCCAAGATCAAAGCAATTCAAGAGTTACCTCCTCCGAAGACCAAGAAAGAGGTGATGAGTTTCCTGGGAAGGTTGAACTACATCAGCCGGTTCATAGCTCAATCCACCGTGGTGTGTGAGCCTATCTTTAAGTTGCTGAAGAAAGATGCCCTGACCAAGTGGACCGGGGAATGTCAAACTGCTTTTGATGCCATCAAGAATTATTTGTCCAATCCACCGGTGTTGGTCCCTCTGCTAGAAGGAAGTCCATTGTTATTGTACCTATCTGTCTCGGATAACGCATTTGGATGCGTACTTGGTCAATATGATGAAACTGGGAAGAAGGAGCGAGCTATCTACTACCTGAGTAAGAAATTCACTCCGTATGAGGCCCGTTACACTCATTTGGAGAGGACATGTTGCGCCTTGACTTGATTGCTCAGAAGTTGAGACATTATTTGTCTTCGTATACCACATATCTTATTTCCAGAATGGACCCATTGAAGTATATTTTCCAGAAAGCAATGTCGATCGGGAAATTGGCTAAATGAGAAATGCTTTTGAGTGAGTTTGATATTGTGTACGTGACCCAAAAGGCGATAAAAATACAAGCCTTAGCTGATCATCTCACCGAGAATCCAGTTGATGAAGAGTATGAACCACTCAAAACTTACTTCCCTGATGAAGAAGTAGCTTTTGTGGGAGAAGATATTTCTGAAGCATACCATGGCTGTAGAGTATTCTTTGACGGAGCAGCAAATCACCAGGGGAAAGGTATTGGAGCGGTCTTAGTGTCAGAATCTGGTCAACACTATCATATGGCGGCTAAACTCCGATTTGATTGCACAAACAACATGGCTGAGTACGAAGCTTGCATCCTTGGTTTGAAAATGGCCATTGATATGAACGTTCACGAGTTGTTGGTAATTAGAGATTCAGATCTCTTAATCCACCAGGTTCAAGGAGAATGGGTCGTGAAGAACCTAAAGATCACACCGTATGTGCAGTATATAAAAAAGTTGTGCAAAAGATTCCGCAAGATTTAATTCAGACACACTCCCAGGACACAGAATGAGGTCGCCGATGCTCTTTCCACCATTGCCTCAATGATTAAACTTCCACATACAAGTTATATTGAACCCCTGGATATAGAGGTAAAAGAGCAGCCTGTCCATAGTTCACATGTAGAAGCGGAACTAGATGGTTTACCTTGGTATTTTGACATAAAGAAGTATCTGGAGACCGGAACTTACCCTGAGAATGTGATGTTCAACCAGAAGAAGTCGACACGCCGTATGGATAACAATTTCTTTCCAACCGGGGAAATCCTTTATAGGAGGACTCTAGATTTAGGTCTTCTCAGATGCGTTGATGCCATTGAGGCTGTGAAGCTTCTTGAACAGATACACGCTGGAGTATGTGATACTCATATGAATGGACTCACTTTGGCAAGGAAGATCCTCCGAGCCGGTTATTTTTGGATGACTATGAAGCATGATTGTTGCAAGTTTGGGGAAGAATGTCATAAATGTCAAGTGCACGGAGATTTGATTCGAGTGCCGCCTCACGAACTCAATTTTATGAGTTCACCTTGGCCTTTCGTAGCTTGGGGCATGGATGTCATTGGTCCAATAGACCCATCCGCCTCTAACGGACACAAATTCATTTTGGTTGCCATTGACTACTTTACCAAGTGGGTGGAAGCAGCTTCGTATAAGTCGGTAACCAAGAAAGTAGTAGCTGATTTCATCCGTAACAATTTGATATGTAGGTTTGGAGTACCAGAATCCATCATTACTGACAATGGAGCGAATCTCAACAGTCATTTGATGAGAGAGATATGTGAGCAATTCAAGATCACTCATCGGAACTCAACCGCTTATCGTCCCCAAATGAATGGAGTTGTAGAAGCCGCCAACAAGAACATCAAGAACATTTTGAGGAAAATGATTGACAATCACAAAGGTTGGCATGAGATGTTGCCATATGCTTTGTTGGAGCTACTCCATACTTGTTAGTATATGGAACATAAGCAGTTATACCGGCCGAAGTTGAAATACCTTCATTGAGAATCATCCAAGAAGCTGAATTGAGTGATGCTGATTGGGTTCGCAAGCAGATTGATCAGTTAACCTTGATTGATGAGAAGAGAATGGTCGCTGTTTGTCATGGTCAGCTGTATCGACAAAGAATGATCTGTGTTTTCCACAAAAGAGTAATAGACAGAATATTTGAAATTGGCCAGTTGGTTCTCTAGCGTATTTTCCCTCATCAGGATGAGTACAAAGGGAAATTTGCACCAAATTGGCAAGGACCCTACATGGTTCGCAAAGTGTTATCTGGAGGTGCTTTGGTCCTATCAGAGATGGATGGTACCGAATGGCCAAAACCGATCAACTCAGATGCTATTAAGACATATTATGTGTGAAGTTTCAGTTTGTATTTCTGTCATTTCCTTGTAATCGTTCTATTTGCTTGTAATCGCTTTGTTTAGAATTTATCCCTCTGTAAATGAACTACGTCTGACATGAATTCTCAAGAATGAGATACGTAGGAGGCCTATGTCGGCCTCGGTCACCCCTTTATCCCTTTTAATGAATTTTTCCTTCGTATTTGAACTACGTACGACCTGAATTCTCAAGAATGAGATATGTAGGCGGCCTATGTCGGCCTCGGTTGGTTCTTTATTTGAATTTCCTATTTTGTTAATCCTCGAGAGGAGAACTATGTTTGACCTGATTCCTGCCTCAATGGGATACGTAGGCGCCACAACGGCTCGGTCATATCTCCCATAAGATTTCTATTTCTCTTTACAATAGAAATTGGATAAAAATTTTGAGAGGGACTCAAAAATTCTCAAGAAGAAGATCTCTTTAACAAGTCAAGATTGAAGTGACATCGAGAATTGCAACTGGGACAGAATTTTTGAGAAGATCTCAAAAATTTCATGATTCGCTCATTAAAAGTTCAAGATACGCCAAGACAATTAACTGGGACAGAAATTTTTGAGGATGAGCTCAAAAATTTCGATAGTGTTCATCAGAAGTGTAGAACAACTTTGAATCCCTCCAGCATGATTAATAGTTCAGAAGTAACTGCAAATGATCCCCAAGTCCATTACAAGATCAGAAGTTGACTTCAGCAATCTTCGACATCTCAAAAGTCAGACCGCCAGAACCTCAAGAATCTTCAGAATCTTTACAATAAGTTATCAGATAGACCTCGAAGCATCGACTCCAAAGGCGTTCGCTAAGCTTGACGTGACATGACACTTACCCGTTTTCAAATATTACTTTTGAAAACTTATTTTCCTAAAACTTTTCTTTCATGGTCCAATTATTTTTCATGAAAATGTTTGTCTTATCTATCAAGAAGCGGGAGATCAGAGAAATCAACTGGAGATAGCAAGACAAGGAGCATACCACCTAAGAGATCGACACAAATCAGTTCATTTTAAACTAACAATTTTTTTGTGGATGCAGGAAGAGTTTTATGCTTCTTATACCAAAGAATTGAGAATATGAGTAGCATTATTTCATTTAAATTCTCAGCAAGGCGAGGTTCATAATGAACATGCAACTATGTTCGGAGATGGAACAAATGAAAACCTCGAAGAAAGCAATATTATTGTCTTCCAGCAACTAAAGATACCTGGAGGACTTTTATCTACATCATATTATCAGATATGGTAATATTCTCGCCCTGAAGGTTATTTATATTGTATTGTCAAATGGGACGATATCGCCACCCAGAGGATACCCAGAAGATCACCTATGTTGCTTGGTGAAGTATTATCTTCGTTCGGTACCGGGGAGGCATCATCACTATCTTCGTGCATTGCAGGGAAAGAGTCATGCATCGCAGGGAAATAAGTCATGCATCGCAGGGAAAGAAGTCATGCATCGCAGGAAAAGATTCCTGCATCGCAGGGAAAGGAGTCATGCATCGCAGAGAAATAAGTCATGCATCGTAGGGAAAGATTCATGCATCGCAGGGAAAGAGTCATGCATCGCAGAGAAAGAAGTCATGCATCGCAGAGAAAGAAGTCATGCATCGCTGGAAAAGATTCATGCATCGCAGGGAAAGAAGTCATGCATCACATGAAAAGATGCATGCATCGCAGGGAAAGAAGTCATGCATCACAGGAAAAAAGTCAGGAATCGCGAGGAAATCATGTATCGCAAGAAAATCAACATCAGTTGCATCATTTTCAATTGCAAGAAAAATATCAAGAGAACTATCAACAACAACGTCAAGAGAACTATCAACATATTACATCAGCCTATTTTATTACTTCGACATCAAAGGAAGAATATTGAAGATTATATTACAAATATGAAATACAAGCTTTATTTGCTTTACGTCAAACTGGAGGAAGCTGACGTCAAATGTTCAAAGAGAGCAATCAAGTGTCAACATGGTAAAAGACGTTATCTCCCTATTTAAATTACATTTTATGCTGATGAGTTTTATCTCAGTTTTTTTCGAGAGCATCCCAAGAGGATGAATTCTCAAAGCAAACCACAGGGGAAGACGACATCAAAAAGGATGCAACACAACGTGGAACTTTTTCTTAGCAGCAACCTGGGATATATTCCAAAAAGGAATGCCAAACTCTTAGGACACGAGCTGAGGAGCGACTTCCACCACAATCAAACCACACCCCTATCAGAAGGCATGTGGGTTTTTCTTTAGGTTTATCAGTTTCAGTTTCGCATCCGGAAAATTTTGGTGTTCACCGAAACCGACCTTCCAATCCGAGTGATAATGCGCCAAAAGCTTTGGAAATTATCTCCGTGCAAGTTCTTAATTATGGGTGTGAAGCATGCCACATTCATGGCTAAGAGGTTGCAAGTCTCCTTTTCATACTCGACTTATTTTGTCACTCTTCCCAACCAAAGGTTATCTTAGCATAAGAGATTTTCTTTTCAGCCTATCGAGTCGAACTACAGGCAGCCTGATTCCCTAAGTTGAGGGATATGTAGGCAGGATCAGTGTTGAAAACTCGACTGTATTCCCACATTATTTCTTAAAACGTATTCCCGAGCATCCTGATGCCTTCATAATTCGATATCAGGATGGCTTTTGAATTCTTTCAAAATCGTGCGTCAAATAAAGCGTACCGAACAATAAGTGGCCTGAATTCTCATATAGCCTGAGATATGTAGAAAATTCATTTTCGGGGTTCAACCATAATTCTAAAGTCTGTACCATAGTTCCTTTTTCAGAAAATATGAAGATGTGGTCGGTCAAAATTGGATTAGTCAATTTCATTTTCCTCTAATTTCTTGCATCAATCCAAGTAAAACGAGGAACAGTTGTTGACACCCAATTTTGACCCTCCCCGATAATACTTAATTTCCGAGCTTCTTAATTTTCAAACGATTTAGAATAATTAGCTTTATAAAATTCAAATAGCCTCAAGGTTATTTTAGGTAATTTCAGTCGATTTTTATAGTATTTTGAATAATAAAAATATTTCATATAATTATATATGTAATTAGTATATTTTATAAATATTTGAAAATCATGTCAAAAGATTTCTACATTGTTAAAATAAATATTTTATTAATTTAGTTTTAGTTTGAATTATAGTTTTAATTTTGAATTAATTAGTGTATACTTAAATTAATTATTTTATAATTAAGTTAATTATTTTATTTCGTTAAGATTAAGAAGCTCATTAATTGATATTAATTCGTCTTATTTTGTTGTTAGCCGAATTCGCCAATTTAATTCAATTTGGCTAAAATTTCAACTTAAATTGGTTACAATTGTAATTCAATAGTTTTTGTAATTGCAAATATAACCATTCCGTATCTTAGCCTTCAATTCTTTAAGACCCAAAATTGGGCCATTCATTCGGTCCAAGATGCAATCCAGTAGCCCATCAAAATTCCCAACCAACCCAATTCAAATTAACTCCCAGCCCACCATTTTTCCAATTCTCTTCCATTCTCAGGCCCAATTCTACTCTAAATAACCCGACCCAGCCCCATTTTTCCGTGCAATAAAAGAAACCCAACTTTCCAACGTTAACAAACAATGATACAAACGTCTCTTTCAACGTTCACAAGCGGCAACAAACGGAACCCGCATCAACGTTCACAAAAGGATACAACGTCAACGAAGTTTCTCCATAAACATTCACAACAACAAGCAGCCAGCAAGCGGCGTGAACACAGCGTCTTCACGGTCCCAATTCATGACGTCAAAACACGGAAAGTTGTCATCGTCTTTGTCTTTTTCCCTCGACAATAGTACAACAGGGCAGAACCGCCTGCAATTTTGTCCTTGCATCCACGTTGTCGTCCTTGAAACCGTGAGATGATGCCACGTTGAAGTTCGAGGACGTCTGAGTGAATCGAGACACCCCACGTCTATTCAAACTTTTTGGATTTTGGCTGGAAATCAGGATTTTCGTACATCATGCAGCAGCTTTGCGCGTCCCTGGGAGACCAATTTTGAATTTGGGTTGAATTGAGAATTCCTATTCTACCCTCGTTCTCATCCGATTTCTCACTCTTTTTCCCCCCAAAACCAAACCCTAGGATTTCCCTATAAATACTCTCTTCTTTTTCATTTTTAGAGGTTAGAAACTTTAGTCGACATTCAGAAAATAGCCACAATACTATTAAGAAAATACAAAGGTTTTAAGGTAAAAAGCAGACCCGAAGCAAACAAGTGATATAGAGGATACTTAAGTTTCGGTTTCATTTTTGAACTCGGTGCTCTTTCTCTATTTTTGCAGTCTCATTTTGGTGGAAGAATAGTCTTCGTGTTAAGCTCGTGATCCCGTTCGCTGCCCGCAACAAGGTAAATAACTCTTGGCCCCTTTTTTCTTAATGCTGATTCTAATGGGTGTTGAATCGTGAAATATTTCTTTGTTGATTCCGAGATAATTTTACATGATTTGTCTTGAGCTTAAGTTGTCTTCTCCATCTTAATTTTTTCTGAAATGAGGTGAAGTGTGTGTTTCGTTTTTAAGTTGATTTACTGTCTGTTTAAGCATGTTTTCTCTGTTCATGGTCTTCTTAAGTTTCATGGCTGATATTTATTGGTTCAGCTTTGGTTTGTCCCCTTATTAATCAGATACATATTATTCTTTTTCTCGTTTTGATGAAATAATATTCGTGCTTTGCTATGTGTTTGGAGGGTGTCGCATGCTTTACGCAGTTGTGCACTTGGTTACTTTGAATGTAAATGGTATTTTGTAATTGTCTTCTTCAAATAGCATGCTTGCAAACCTTTTTATGTCCAGTTTTTTAAAAGAAATTCTTTCACTCGTCCTCTGGTTCATTTATTGCTCGATGTTTTTGATTTCAGAATGTAACTGAGAATATATTTGTCTTCTTTTATTTCTAAAACATGGCTCGGTTTACTTTGGTGTTATTTAAATGGTCTAGAATTTGAAAATTTTAGTTATTATCTTAGTCACCCTTCATCTCTGTATCTATTTTGTGATAGAAAGCATCTTTGTAATTTGTGACTCTCTATAGCTTCATGTGAATATGACTTCCATTTTGGCTCGGGTTAGCAATATGTTTTTAGCTGGTCTCTTTCAAGTGTTTCATAATTTAGTCATTGGGTGTTTCTTTCCATTATCTTCTTGAATGCCACCTGATGCTTTGAGTTTTTCAGTTTTACTACTTAGTGGTTAGTTGTGTGTTTTGTTATTTCTCGATTTTGTTTAGGTGTAGGAGCTTTAAAATCAATCAATATAGCATGTTTATGTCCCAGTGTGGATTTATGCATCTGGCAGCTCACTAGAATTCCCTTATTTTGCATATTTATGTTTATCTCTGTTAGCTTTAGTGGGTGTTGTATATTTAAGTCTGATAGGTATGAGTTTAAAGTCATTTCTTAGGTTGTTTGCTTGCATAAAATGTGAGATTTCAAGCTTTAATGCTATTTGCAAAGGTTCTCTTCCTTAAATTAATATATGCTTGTCTCCCCTGCTAGTTGAGGCTTTTACTTTGTTTTATTTTGTTGTCTTTGGCCTTATCCGTGTTTTTCTTTCTGACATGCTGTAGTAATATTTGTTCCCTGGTATGATGTTGTATTCTTTGTTGAAGTAACTATATTGTTCTAGCTTCTGCTTATCTATTATGTGAGATTGGAATCTTCATTTGGCATTATTTGAAGTAGATAAGTTATTAAGTATTCAAGTTGATGTCAACAGTAGCTTATTAAGTTGTGCTACTGTCATATTGCATTTCTCCTATCGAATCATTATGAGCCTCGCTTATGTTTCTTTCTTTTATCTTTGCATGGAAAATCTGTCTGAGTTCACTATGAACTCTTATCTCCTTTCTCTTGCATTTCGAGAATGCCGTAAAGGCTCAAATTCCACCTTTATCGAGTCTGCCAGCCTTCAAAATAGGAGAACGGATCCCGGGAGGCCGTATAAATGTTGTATACGTTGAAAAATATAGGAATCAGAGAGTTGAAGAGATTGGGACAAAAGCTCACACTTTTTATTTTGTAAGTTGTATTTTTTACTTTTGGGCCTAAGCCCCTTTGTTTGAATTTTTATTGCCTTGATAGTTCTTAGGACAGGCGAAAAAATTGGGCCTAAAGCCCAATGAAGAGATCAAATTCCTTTTTGAGCTAGAATAGGACATGTACAAGTGATTTAAATGGGCCAAAGGCCCAAAACATAATTAGGCCCAAGTACTGGCCCAGGCTGACAGAACCAGACTTGGGCCCAAATCTTTCTTCCTTCTCTATTTATTTGCTATTATGTGTTTTATGTGTTTACTTAATTTTAAGATTCTTCCTAATCAATGCTCCAAAGGATAGCCATTTTGAGTCAAAATTAAACCAATACTTATTTTCAAATTGACCTTTAGAATATTTATTGTATTTTATTCAAGTAAATTCCCTTAAAATATTTCTCTTCTCCTTAAGAATTATTTTAAGTTTTAAGATCGTTATTTTCTCAATTTTAATTAAGTTGCTTATTTTCTTAAAATATTTAGCCAAATAGTTAATTACCGGATAACCGTATGTTAGCGGATGTCCTAGGTGCTTTTAAAACCCTCCGAGGACATTAATATGAACCCCGAACCCTTTAAATATTTTCAATTGATTTCTGTTTTAATCTTTTTTAAAATAATAGTTTTCTTAATTTTACTTTAAAAATTAAGTGGCGACTCGTAAAACCCGTCGTTTTCTTTTTAAAAAAAAAATAAAACACTTGTTATGTTTAGTCCATTTCCATTCAGACTTAGACTAGTACATTAGATATTCCTATGTTTAGTTTGGGTTGCACGCATTTCCTTAGACTTGTTGAACTTTAGATGTTTTGGTACATTGACCTTCAGATTCTAGGAGTGTTTTCCGCAATGTTTTAGTAAGTGTTTTGTTAGATTTTCAGAATTTATAGGAACTCCACTTTATTTCTGCATTTAAACCTGCTTCCGTATCTTTAAATTTTATGTTTTTGGGTTACTTGATTAGTATAATGATTCTCCCACCGGAGGGTTAGTGTGAGTGCCAATCACGACGGTCTGGGTCGTGACGGAATTTGTTCAAATATCTTTTATTTGAATTTACAATTGATCGTTAGCCTTAATTTTATTTTATTTTATAAAAGATAAAAAGCTTTAATATCATGATTTTATATTATGACATTTGATTTACATGATTATTTAAAAATATAATAATGTTTCTTAATATATATATATATATATATATATATATATATATTTAAATATTGAAATTTTTAAAAATATAATAGAGAATGTTTCTTATCCTAAGTTTGCATTTGTACTAAAACTAAAAAATATAATATGGAATATTTCTTATCCTAAACCTGCATATATATTAAAATATATAATTTGATGAATACTCATAAAGAGTACGTTAAATTTATTATTTTAAAAAAATGATAACTTGAAATTTTTTTATGTTTTGTGATGAAATTTTTTAATTTAATTTATTTTCATTGCAATGTTTACCTCCAAATCCGAAATTCAAGCACTATAAAAAATAAAACTAATATTTTATGAACCAAAAAATCTATAATTTGATTTTTAAAAAATGATGCTATAAACCTATATATATATATAAAGGAGAAACATAGAGAAGATGATGTGGCACCTCTCTATGACCTCCATTACCATTTATCTTTTTTCTCCTTTTTTGGCTTTATTTTAGAATTTAATTGAATTATTTTATTGTTAAAGTAAATTTATTTATTTATTACAAATAACTATTTTATTTAAGGAGGAACATTTACAACAAAGACTCTTCACATGCCAATTTATCATGAGTAATTATTCATAACGCACACCTCTTTAATTTCTACTCTTAATAAAAAAATAAATCTTTTTCTTTTCTTTTTTTTCCTTCTTCCAAAGATAAATTATAAAATGATAAAACTTTAAGTATATTTGTCTTTATTATTAAATTAATATTTACATCAATATACATTTATATAGATTTTAAAGTTGAATATAGACAAAGTAATTTGCGACCCTCTTTAACTTAGGATACCATTTATCTTTTTCCTCTTTTTTGAGTTTTTATCTTCATTATTTTTATTAATCAATTTATTTAATAATAAATTTTTTATTATATTATTGCATCTAATTATATCTCATGAGTTACACTGTCACGATCCAGGGGCACACCCTAAATATAACATGGCGTACTTGACCACGAAGGGGTCTCATACAAGCCCTTAGCATATCATATCATAAGATAATAGAAAAGTACGGAAATTTTAAAACTTTATCCATATAATCGAAGTCTTTATAAAACGCAAGCGGAAGTCTTACTACACTTTGTGTCAAACCATCTAATACAACCTTTGAATAAACTCTTGGGACACAGCCCATACAATAGTCTGAAAACATGAAAATAAAAGACATAAAGGAAATGGTGTCTTCATCCTCGATGCTATGAGGACTCACCAATCTTCAACTTCTTGCTCCTTCTAAGAACCTAGCCTCCAAGATAGAACTCAAAGTAGCCGAACCCTACATTTGATAAGAATGTAGGCAAGATTATGCGTTAGTACAAATGTACTAAATATGTTAGCTAGCATGACATCATAAGAGCATATCAAAAATGGTTAGTCAACATGAGACATAAGCATAAGAGACAATAACATAGTCATAAGCATAATCTCCAACATACGCATCATATAAGCATAAGTCAACATAAGACATAATTCTTGAGCATAGGAGATACATCATGTTCATGGCATAGTCTACACTTAGACCTTCATATCATATGAGCACTACTCCTAAGTAACCTCAAGACACACTTCTGTAATGCATGAAGGGCATCCCATAATACCATTCACACTAAGCATAACCTTGAAGTCACCATATTCATATTTACCATTCATTAGTCTCATTCTTGACCTACTTCATTTAGACAAGGAAACTACAACCTTTAGTCAACATATCATGGAAGGCAACTATAGCAACACTCCAAGCTAAGCATACATCATATACGAGAACACTTCATAAGTAGCTTTAAGTTGTACTTGTGCAATGCATGAATGACATCCCATACTACCATTCACACTAAGTACCACTTTAGGCCATCATACATACTTACTAGATGGGGGACTAGTCCCTCTATACTATTTGCCAATTCAAGGCAACCAAGGAATAGCACCCTAATAGGCTAGACCAAGCTATCATGGAAAAACACATTAACATGCACGTCCAAGCTATACAGGGAAGGGTACAATGTTCCCTCCTAGCTACCATGCAAGCATTCTATGATGCTAGTGCCAGCTACCCTTAGGAGAGTATGATTTCTCAATCCTAAGCTACCATGAAATGGTCTTGGCCTAACCAAGTCTAGCTACCATGAAGGCATCCTATGATGCAAGTTCAAGCTACCCTTAGGAGAGTGTAATTCCTCAATCCTAGGCTACCATGAGATATAATATCTCAAGCTACCATGAAAGCATTCTCTAATGCTAGTCAAGATATCCTTAGGAGAGTATGGATCCTCAATCCTAGGCTACCATAAGAACTCCTAACTCAAGCTACCAAGCTTGGTCTTGTCTTACCAAGTCAAGCTATACATGAAGGGATCTTAGGTCACATCTTCAAGCTATTCTTGTCTATCATGTTTTGATTCATTTTAGGTGATTAACCTTTCAAATCTAGAATCATTCTATGTGAGAATACCTTTCACATTCTACATACATGCATTCATATAGTACTAGGTAGGTCATGTGGGTAAAAGCCTTCCACAACAACTCTAGCCATTAGTATACCAATTTTATGCAAGCTATCTCATCAAATTAGACTTACTCTAAAAGCCCTAGTGATCAACATTCATGAATTAAATCCCTATTCTCAGAGCTTTACTTCTTACAATCATCATACAAGTCTAGATCACAAGACATACTAGACATAAGCTTGTTCCTTAAGCAATTCTAGTCATAATTCATCATAAAGGCTCTACCTCATTCATTACTAGTCAAGATCCATCATATGTATTTTTTTCTAATCCAATTCATGTTCACATACCTCTATTCTTGAACAAGTACTATACATGTTATCAATTTTAGAAGTTCACCTTTGAATCCTCAATTTCACTTCACAAGGCATAAACCCACATAATTCAATTTGATCTATTAGACTAGGGTTAACCATGGAAAACATAGAAATTCATCATAATATTATGAATCAATACTAAAACAATCATAAAAAAGTATTATCCACTCAATTGGAATCATACTCAAATACTACCCACAACATAGGAAGAAACCCTAGTTAGAATTGGGTTTTGTCTTCACCATTGGGGGAAATCTATGGGAGGGTCTCTATGGATGGAAGAATCGATAGATGAATAAGCTAACATACCTTGATTATAAAGCCCTCACCAAGGTTACATCAATGGAAGAATTCTTCCCTAGATTCCTTCTCTTCTTCTTCTTCACTTCTAGAGAGAGAATTTCTTGAGGGAATTTGGGTTCTTTGCTGTAACTAAAATAATGGTTTGGATTCATCTAATTAAGGGTCTATTAGGTATATATAGGGGGTCTAATTACTAATAAACCGTCCCCACTTAACCCCTAGCTAATTTGGAATTAACCCCTAAGTCCCCAACTTAAAATACTTTAAGCTCACCACTGCTCCACCCACGAGACCACGAGACCACGTCCACGGACCGTGGGTGGTTCCACAGACCGTGCTGGTTAAGCGTGGATGGGTACTGGGGCTTGTAAGAGCAGGGGAAACAAGGGCCTTGATCCACGACCCCTTCCCACGGGGCGTGGGTCCATCCACGGCTCGTGGATGCCTTTCGTGGGAGGCCACTATTTTGGACAACTTTTTGGCTGTTTTTAGGGTCCTCCTCAAGGACCCCTTGGTTGGTCCTTGGGGAGTCGTACCTTGACGTTTAACCCTTAAACCCCTCATTCTAAGTACAGGAAGTCATTTTACAAGCTTAACCCTCATATCAAACTCTAAAACTCCCTCGTTAAGCTCTAGTTTAGTCTACTTGTTTTCCGGGTGTTACAATATCTCCACCTTGGAAACATTCATCCTCGAATGACATTTCTAAACACCTCTTAAAGGAAACGACTCTAGACTAGCAGCCCATCATGCATGCAACACATCTAAATGCACATGAAAAAAATAGAAAAAACTTCAATTCCAAACTAAACATACTCAATGCAACACAAGGGATTAGAAACTACATCTAACAACCCAAAATGCATGAAATTCTATATCTACTCATTTTCAAGGAGGAACTACCATCTCCTAGCTAAAACATGCTCAATCAAACACCCATAGAGCCTAAATGTAATTTTACTCTCAAAAAGCATTTTATTCAAGGAGGAATCTTTCAACTCCAAACTAAGGCATGTTCATATATTCATATCATGAAGTCAACATACAACTTATACTCAATGCACCACAACATGAGGAAAACAATGCACATAAGTCATTTCTATCAAGACCTAAGTTTCATGAACATGCATATAAATAAATCATGGCAACATATAAACATACCATAACCTTACTATTTAGGCACACCATCTCCCCCGAGTAAGCCTGTACAAACTCTTCTAAACATCATTCATGCTAAAAAGGACTTCAAAGTCTAACATATCAAGTCATAAAAGACCAAACAATACTGGAACATAATGAAGCATGAAACACATACCGGTAGTCATACTAGGAGGTCACTCTTGATCATTCTTAGCTTGGAGGACATAGAACCTATTCTTCTTTTGGGCATTCTCATCCGGACCACTAGGATCAACTTGCTTGCCCTCTTTCTCATAGCTTTTGACTTAGGACAATCTTTCATCTTGTGGCCACTCTCACCACAACTAAAGCAACCCTCTCTACCGGCCAAACACCTACCCTCATGTCTCCTTCCACACCTAGCACAAGTAGACCATGGAGGCTCATTACCACTTCCGGGTGGCTTAGGGTTAGACACCCTCTCATCCTTATACTTAGGAGCATTAGAAGAGCCTTGTCCGGAAAATTTTTGTCGATTCCTAGAACAACCATGTCCATCAGACCCATCATGAAAGGACTTATCATTGTCCATCCTAGACCTCTTTTTCTCCCTAGATTTCTCTTTCTTGAGTTTGTCTTCTTCCATTTGTTGGGCACACACCATGAGACGTGAGATATCCATATCATTATAGAGCATTGTCGTACGACATTCTTTTGCTACTATGTCGGACACCCCCGTCAAAAACCTACTCATCATATCCCTTGGATTTTCTACCATGGATTGAGCATACTTAGACAATAGAGTAAATTTCAAGGCATACTCCTTAACACTCATGCTACCTTGCTTAAGGTTGATAAACTCTTCCACCTTGGCTTCCCTCAACTCTCGGGGAAAGAACCTATCAAGAAATGCTAGTTTGAACACTTCCCACTCTATGGGGCCTGCTTCTACCGGCCTAGCATCTTTCCATTGTTCATACCATATTTGAGCAACATCTTTCAATTGGTAAGCGGCCAGCTCCGCTTTCTCTACCGAAGTCACCCCCATGATAGCTAGTACTTTATGAACCTCCTCTATAAAACCATTAGGATCCTCTACCACTTTGGAGCCACTAAACTCCGGAGGGTTCATCCTCAAAAAACTCTCTCACTCTAGAAGTAACCATCCCCCTTATTGGGTTTGCCGGAGCTACCACCTCCCTATTCACTTGTGCCGTCAAAGTTTGAGCTAGAGTAGTCAAAGCTTGGGCAAATATTTGGAAAGCCGACCTAATCTCCGCATTGGTCATATCCAGAGGATCAATTGGAGATCGGGGAGGAGCTTGTAGAGGAGCTTGGAGAGGAACCTCTTACCCCACATTACCTTCCTCATCCCTTCTAGCATTAGCCATATCCTGAAAACCATAGGGCACAGATTAGGAGAAAGACCTACTAAAGCTAAAGTCTATGGCACTACTTAAGAATGAAGAAATGAGATTTCCTAAACATCCAATAACCTCCTATTCATAAATGTGGCGCGCTTCACATTTATGGACAAGACTCTACTAGACGTGGTTTGAGACTATCCTAGAACAATTCTTAACTTTTTGCTCTGATTACCAAGTTTGTCACGACCCAGGGGTACACCCTAGATGTAATATGGCGTACTTGATCCCGAAGGGGTCTAATACAAGCCCTTAGCATATCATAACATAAGATAATAGAAAAGTACAGAAATTTTAAAAATTTAACCATACAATCGAAGTCTTTATAAAATGCAAGCGGAAGTCTCTACACTTTGTCTCAAATCATCTAATAGAACCTTTGAATAAACTCCTGGGACACATCCCATACAATAGTCTTAAAACATGAAAATAAAAGACAAAAGAAAATGGTGGCTTCTTCCTCAATGCTATGAGGACTCACCAATCTTCAACTTCTTGCTCCATCTAAGAACCTAGCCTCCAAGATAAAACTCAAAGTAGCCGGACCCTACATTTAATAAAATATTGGCAAGAGTATGTGTTAGTACAAATGTACTAAATATGTTAGCTAGCATGACATCATAAGAGCATATAAAAAATGGTTAGTCAACATGAGACATAAGCATAAGAGACAATAACATATTCATAAGCATAATCTCCAACATAAGCATCATATAAGCATAAGTCAACATAAGACATAATTCTTGAGCATAGGAGATACATCATGTTCATGGCATAGTCTACACTTAGAACTTCATATCATATGAGCACTACTCCTAAGTAACCTCAAGACACACTTGTGCAATGTATGAAGGGCATCCCATAATACCATTCACACTAAGGATAACCTTGAAGTCACTGTATTCATACTTACCATTCATTAGTCTCATTCTTGACCTACTTCATATAGACAAGGAAACTAAAACCTTTAGTCAACATATCATGGAAGGCAACTATAGCAACACTCCAAGCTAAGCATACATCATATAAGAGAACACTTCATAAGTAGCTTTAAGTTGTACTTGTGTAATGCATGAATGGCATCCCATACTACCATTCACACTAAGTACCACTTTAGGCCATCATACATACTTACTATATGGGGGACTAGTCCCTCTATACTATTTCCAATTAGAGGCTACCAAGGAATAGCACCCTAATAGGCTAGACCAAAATATCATGGAAAAACACATGAACATGCAAGTCCAAGCTATACAAGGAAGGGTACAATTCTATGATGTTAGTGCAAGCTACCATGCAAGAATACAATGATGCTAGTGCAAGCTACCCTTAGGAGAGTATGATTTCTCAATCCTAAGCTACCATGAAATGGTCTTGGCCTAACAAAGTCAAGGTACCATGAAGGCATCCTATGATGCAAGTTCAAGCTACCCTTAGGAGAGTGCAATTCCTCAATCCTAGGCTACCATGTGATCTACTATCTCAAGCTAAAATGAAAGCATTCTATAATGCTAGTCAAGCTTTCCTTAGGAGAGTATGGATCCTCAATCCTAGGCTACCATGAGAACTCCTAACTCAAGCTACCAAGCTTGGTCTTGTCTTACCAAGTCAAGCTATACATGAACGGATCTTAGGTCACATCTTCAAGATATTCTAGTCTATCATGCTTTGATTCATTTTAGGTGATTAACCTTTCAAATCTAGAATAATTCTATGTGAGAAGACCTTTCACATTCTACATACATGCATTCATATAGTACTAGGTAGGTCATATGGGTAAAAGCTTTCCAAAACAACTCTAGCCATTAGTATACCAATTTTATGCAAGCTATCTCATCAAATTAGACTTACTCTAAAAGCCCTAGTGATCAACATTCATGAATTGAACCCCTATTCTCAAAGCTTTACTTCTTACAATCATCATACAAGTCTAGATCACAAGACAAACTAGTCATAAGCTTGTTCCTTAAGCAATTCTAGTCATAATTCATCATAAAGGATCTACCTCATTCATTACTAGTCAAGATCCATCATATGTATATTTTTCTAATCCAATTCATGCTCACATACCTCTGTTCTTGATTAATTTCTATACATGTCATCAATTCTAGAAGATCACCTTTGAATCCTCAATTTCACTTCACAAGGCATAAACCCACATAATTCAATTTTATCAATTAGACTAGGGTTAACCATGGAAAACATATAAATTCATCATAATATCATGAATCAATACTAAACCAATCATAAACAAGTATTATCCTCTCAATTGGAATCATACTTAAATACTACCCACAACATAGGAAGAAACCCTAGCTAGAATTGGATTTTGTCTTCACAATTGGGGGGAATCTGGGGGGGGGGGGGCTCTATGGATGGAAGAATCAATAGATGAATAAGCTAACGTACCTTTATTATAAAGCCCTCGCCAAGGTTGCATCAATGGAAGAATTCTACCCTA
>JAJONR010008370.1:0-31228 GCA_029582245.1 Solanum etuberosum | reverse complement strand
CGACATCATATCGGCTTCGGGCTCCTAAGTAGCACCCTTAACAAATTGATTCCTCCAAAGAACTTTCACAAAAGTAACTTTTTTATTCCTCAACTTACGAATTTTTTGGTCAAGAATCTCAGTTGGAACCTCTTCGTAAGAGATACTTCCTTTCACACCAACACTATTTAAAGGCATGTGTAATACCCCGTAACTTAGAATACATTTGGGACTCGTAAACACCAATGCATAGGTGTGATATCGGGGAAAGTATATCATTGAAAATGGTTAAGCATACCATGTAACCCTTATATTAAGTCATTTGAAGGTTTAAACAAAAGTTTTAGGCCAAAGAGATCATTAAAGAAAAGATTCAAGTTTAAAGGTTCATTGTGGAGGAATACTACAAATGATCTCATTTATCAGCTAACTTTGAACTAGCATATCTCCTAATATATAAGGAGTTAGAGGACCTACAACCTACCAAATTAAAGGTATTTGCGTCTAGTTTTTGGCAAAATAAACCGCTTGTTAAAACGACATCAGAATAAAAAGTTATGTTCATTCTACGACAGACGCGCGCACTGCTCAATCACTGCGGGACATGTGGCACTTTAGAGAAAGTCAGCCAAACTTGTTGTTTTTATATTAGAAGTTTGGGATATACTTTCCCATATACTCAAGAACGTGTAAGGACTGGTTTCAAGTTATTTCTTCAAGTTTTTCTCATCTCCAATCATCCAAAGCTTAAGGTAAGTTCGTTTCTTCAAGAATCAAGTGTCTTCCTCTCCATAGACCTATAGATATACTTAGCTAAATGTTTTCTTGAAGGAAAAAGTATTGTTCTTGAAGAATAGAAATGGCAGGGGATGCCTTTCTTGGATATATAGGTATGACTCCTCTTCTATCTCCATAAATAGTATTTTAAGGATGCTTTAAGTATAATTTACGGGTAGGACTCATGGGACGGTGAGGAAGCCGTGAGTCCATATTTTACCCATGGTAGTTGATGTTTTTGGTGAGGGGGGAGTTTGTAGAAGGGTGTGTTGGTTGTTGTTTTGACCAAATGAGGGGTGAATAGTATTATATTGGGGCAGTAAGCTGGTTACGAAACGCGACTCTTATAGTTCTTGAAAGTTTGTCGCTCACCAAGTGTTTGATGAAATGCCTAAATTGCTAAGAATATGTTGTAGCTAGTTATATGAGCTCCTATTATTTTAATTGATGGCTTTAGTTCTCTACCGACTTAAACTATGAGCTTATAAAGGAATTTGACTTCGTTGACAAAGAACTTGTGGGATGGTGTTCAGAGGCCATGAGTTTGACTTTTTATGTTAATTGTGGATGATTAAGGGGGTTGGTTCTTTATGGTTAAAGGATTGAGGAGTAATACTGAACACGTAAATATGAACACGTAAATAAGTCATGGGCCTACTTAGAAAGTAGAGAAAGAGAAGGGTGTAGCGATACACCATTTATCTATAGTAATTGTTGAGATTGTCACTCGTGAACTATTATTATGTTTTCGACCTTTTTGCGCTTCTTGATTAGTTTCTTATAGTATTTGTAACACCCCGTATTCGAAAAAAGACCAGATTCTAGATTTTCAAAATTGCAGGTGCCACCAACGAGGGCCACCTACGGACCGTAGGTGGGGTCCGTGGTTGGCTACCTCGACTCCACCCAGAAATTTCAGAAAGAGTCCAGTACCATGCCAGGGCCTACGGACCGTAGGTGGGACCACGGTCCGTGGTTCAGACCCTATATTTTCAGCTCCCAGACGCCAAATGACGGTTGATAGGACGGACCATCCGTCGACCTACGGTCCGTCGGTCCGGCCCATCGTTGGCCCCGACAGTTTTTAAGTTAGGGTCGATTTGGTCTTTTCCCCTATGCGTTGGGCACCTAAACTACGTCGTTTTACTCAGTTTAAGCCTAGTATTCTAATCAGAACCTACCCCAATCGATTCATTCTCCAAAATTCACCAAAACTAGAGCATAAAGAGAAGAAATAGTCAACCAAGCCCTCTCTAAGAACGCAACAAATTTTCTTCAGTTCCATCCCCAAAATCGAAAGATTTCTCCGTGAATTTCATCACTAGGTATGTGGGATTTCACTAGTGGATTCCTTTCATCCACTAGGTCCCTAGAATTCAGTCAGATTCTTGATTCTCGATATCATGTTTAGACCTAGGGTTTCTAAAACCTTGGATTATTGTTGTGATTTAGCTGTTGTAGTATTCGTAATCGAATTATCATGTTTTCTTGGAAAGTTTGCTTATTTCCTTGCATGAAACTCAGAACCCTAGTTGTGTAGATTCTTTTAGTTTATGAATTACACTTGCTAGGTCAGTTAAACAGATATACATGCTCCAGTTTTGAATGCTTCATGGTCAGATCCTAAATGTTGCATTCTCAGATTTGCATGTCAGAACATTGAGCTATCCAGTATTTTAGTTATGTTGTTTATACACATTTCCAGTTGGGAGTAGGCTTATTACCGAGTTGGACTAGGGTTCAGCGTACCCTTGTAGTCCCAGAACTACGTGCCCATATAGGAGTATACGTCCCCTCTGTTAGGCATCAGATTTAGTGATCACGCCAGCCATACCTTTATATCCCTGGCAAGCTATATTGGGTCCTCTCGATGGGGTGTATACATCGGAGTCCACGTTTAGCTCCCGTGGTTTTATGTCGGTTAATAGTAGCTCCACAGTCAGAATTTAGTGCATTTGACCAGGTTTTCAGTTATACCTCAGCATTCAGTCTCAGTATGTCATGTTCAGGATTAGTACTTGGTCATTGTATTTTAGCTCAGTCTTCAGTATATTCAGCATTAACATTCAGTTCAGATTATATCATTGCTCAGTATGCTTTGTTCCGTTTATGTATGTTTGTTCAACTATATTCTATATCTTGCATGATCAGTACATTGAAAGTACTGACGCATACTCTGCGCTACATCCTTTCATGATGTAGGTTCAGGTACTCAGCATCCAGATCACGCATAGATCGGTCCCCGATCCATATTTCAGCAGCTTCAGTGGTGAGTCCTCATACTTCGAGGACAATAGACATGTTTTTCAGTTTTCAGTTTTGCTAGGGTTAGCTGGGGGCATGTCCCAACAACTTTAGTCAGTAGAGGATTTTCAGACATAGTATTAGACTCAGCTTTAGTTTTTGAGTGATTGTTCAGTATCATTAAACTCGTAGTATTTTATCTATTTTCAGATCAGTATTGGGTATTCCCCATCTTTCAGTTAATTATGGTTTTAAGCTTCCGCATAATATATCTTATTTAATTATATTTTAGTATGCTTATGATATGCCAACTTCAGAGTTAGCTTGGGGTCACTCGTGATCCTAGGTCTCGTGTTTACGTCAAGGTGGTAGCATCGGGGCGTGACAAACTTGGTATCAGAGCATTAGGTTCAAGAGTTCTAGGATGCCTGAAACCCACACTAAGTAGAGTCTCTTTCATGGGTGTGAAGTGCACCACATCTAATGAGAGGGAGGCTACGAAGTGTTTTAGGAAAAACTTCACTTTCTTGCTATTCTTATTGTGCGTGAGTATGATCTCCTTTTCTAATTCGTTGTTATGTGTTTCAGATCATGCCTCCTCATAGAGCTTACGCAAGGAATGCTAATGCACGCAATGCTAACGCAGTTCCTCCAGTCCTAGACCATGAGGTTTCGAATGTAGAGTTTTGGAATGCGATCCAACTTTTGGCTCATAGTGTGGCCAATTAGAACCATCAGCCTGCTCCAGTTCCGGAAAATGTTAATAATGGGTTAGCAACAACTAGGGTTCGAGATTTTATTCGGATGAATCCGCCAGAGTTTCTAGGGTCGCAGGTTGGTGAGGACCCATAAAACTTCATTGATGAGGTTAAGAAAATCTTTGGAGTGATGCAAGTAACTGGCAATGATAGGGTAGAGTTGGCATCCTACCAGCTTAAGGATGTAGCTCAAATTTGGTTCACTCAATGGAAAGAAAACAGGGGTACGGATGCAGCCCCTATGACTTGGGAGTGTTTTACTGGAGCTTTTTTGGATAGGTTCTTCCCGAGGGAGTTAAGAGAGGCTAAAGCTCAAGAGTTTATGAATTTGAGATAAGGTACAATGTCAGTCCAAGAGTACGGGCTGAAGTTCACTCAACTCTCCAGGTATTCTCCACATATGGTTGCTGATTCGAGGGTACAAATGAGTAAGTTTCTATTTTAGGTATCTGACTTAGTGAAGACAGAGTGCAGGAATGATATGTTGTTAGAGGATATGAATATATCTAGGCTCATGACTCATGCTCAGCAGGTTGAAGGAGAGAAGCTTAGGGAAATGGCTAAGGACAACAAGAAGGCTAGAACAGGCAACTGTTATTACTCACAACAGAAATCGGGTAGTGGAAATCGCTCACAGTTTCAGCAGAGATCTGCAGCCCCAACGCCTTCATCAGCTAGTGCTCCATCCCCCAGGTTTCGACAGGATCAAAAAGGTAGGGCATCAGGCTCTAAGTCTCAGGGGAGTGCTTCAGGTAGCAGGACTTTCCCAACTTGTCCAAAGTGTGGTAAGAACCATCAGGGTGAGTGTTTTGCAGGCAAATAAGGATGCTTTGGGTGTGGTCAGTCTGGCCATAGGTTGAAGGATTGCCCTTCTGCCAGGTAAGGGCAAGGAGGTAACAACAATAGGGCTCAGTCTACAAATCTAGCAGCACCAGCAGGTCGCCCAACTCAGCAGGGTGCCTTATCGGGTATAGGTGGTGGTCAGCGCCAGAACAGGTTGTATGCTCTCCAGGCTCGCCAGGATCAGGACGATTCTCCTGATGTGGTCACTGGTACGTTGCGAGTCTTTCATTTAGATGTTTATACATTGTTAGATCCAAGGGCGACATTGTCTTTTGTAACTCCATGTATAGCAGTCAACTTTGGTGTCAGTCCAGAAACTCTTTCAGAACCCTTCTCAGTCTCTACACCAGTTGGTGACCCAGTTATAGCTAGACGGGTATACATAAATTGTCCTGTCACAATTTCTCAGAAAGTCACCTCAGCAGATCTTGTAGAGTTAGAAATGGTAGATTTTGATATCATTCTAGGCATGGATTGGTTACATTCCTGTTATGCCTCAGTCGATTGTAGAACTAGGATCGTTCGGTTTCAGTTTCCAAACGAGCCAGTCTTAGAATGGAAGGGTAGTAGCTCAGTGCCTATGGGTCGATTCATCTCTTAACTTAAGGCCAGAAAAATGATTTCCAAGGGATATATCTATCATCTTGTTCGGGTTAAGGATTCAAACTTCGAAACCCCAACTCTTGAGTCAGTCCTGGTAGAAAATGAATTTCCAGTAGTGTTTCCAGAAGATCTTCCTGGAGTTCTGATACACTCAAATTACACCTCCCTAAAGAAGTATAAGCGATCGTTATCAAGTAAAGAACCCAACTTGTAGGTTGGGGCGATCCCACGAGGAATATGATTTAGACTTAACTTTAACTCACTATTATTTCCGTTTAGTCAATTTATTTCCAAGGAAAGTAAACAGGGGGGATTTTGTAAGTAAGTGACAATTTAGATTGCTTAAGTAACAAGTAGACAAGATTCAACTTTTGAGTTATCAATATGAGAAAGAACTAGGGCATATGTGTTCCCCACAAGCTCTTAATGCGGTAATCCTAATAATAGTAATCCTTTCCTAGTGTTTTACATGTAAAGTTGGTAAGTTAGGTATCCCTAAGTGATTGGTCCTCCAAGTAGGGAATTTCACCACGGACCTTGGTCCGGCTACGGGTGTATGCTTTACTAAACCTTACCTTTTACCTCAGATTAGTTATCACATCAATGTATGACTTAGTTTTCACCCTCGCTCCAATTGATACTAGACTATTAGATAGCATCCACTTAATGTCTATTGTTAATTCTTTTCTCATTCACTACCTCCTTGGTCCAGCAAGTAGAAACGAGGCGAGTTCTAACGTTTGCAACCGTTAAAAAGACTTATAAGCGAAAGAATTAACAATGCATGCATGAACACTATTTAAGAATTACTTAATTATTATTCATACTTTGTTAATTTCTCATGGTTTCCACAACCCTAGTTGTGGATTTAGCTACTCATGATTGAAAGAACACAATTCATAATTAGGTAAAAAGAATTCATGAACTTACAAGAAGAATTGATGAAATCCGGAATCCTCAATTGAATTTCAAAGAGAATCTTATAAAACGAAAACCGGAAAGTTAATTGCTCAAAGTTTGCAAATTAATTTCCCAAAGAACAAAACTTAGTAGTCAACAATAATGTCTAACCCCCAAAAATGAGGATTACCACTCCTATTTATAGAAAACAAATCCTAAATTAAAAAGGAAACAAAATAAGGAAATAAATGGCTGGAACGCGGATTCAGTTGACGACTCGACCTACGGACCGTGGGTCTATCTACGGTCTGTAGGTCCCCTTCCATGGCTTTACACTTAGAATTTTTCATCAGGTACTGGAACTTCAACTTTCTGAACTCATCGACGGATGTACAGGACGGCCCGTGGGTCGACCTACGGTCCGTCAGTTGCTTCGTAGTCCCACACTTGGTCAGACTTCCCTGATGCTCCACCTACGCCTGCCCATCGACGGTCCGTCATAGGACCTACGGTCCGTGGGACACTCCATGGGTGGCTCAATCTTCACATCTTCAGCTCTCATCTCCATCAACCGCATCCAAGCTTATTTTCTGCAAAAATCATACATAAAACATCAGTTCTAATACAGTATGGCCCTAGACACACACAAAATCTAAGTGAAACGCATCAAAAATATCGTAAACTCACGGTACATCAAGTTCCTCTAGAAAGGGAAATTGACTTCAGAATAGATCTCCTTCCAGATACCCAACCCATTTCGATTCCTCCTTACAGAATGCTCCAGCCGAGCTTAAAGAATTGAAAGAGTAGTTGAAAGACCTTCTAGATAAGGGTTTCATCAGACCTAGTATCTCTCCATGAGGTGCTCCAGTGTTGTTCGTGAAAAAGAAAGATGGTTCTTTCAGAATGTGCATTGACTATCGGCAGTTGAATAAAGTCACAATCAAGAATAAGTATCCCATCCCCAAGATTGATGACTTGTTCGACCAACTTCAGGGTGCTAGTTGCTTTTCTAAGATAGACCTCAGATTCGGCTATCATCAACTCAGAGTCAGAGATAGTGACATCCTAAAGACAACTTTTAGAACTCGGTATGGTCATTATGAATTTGTAGCTATGTCTTTTGGACTAACAAACGCTCCTGCAGCTTTCATGGACTTAATTAATAGGGTGTTCAAACAATATTTGGACTTATTCGTTATTGTCTTTATTGATAATATCCTCATTTATTCTCGAAGTGAGGAGGAGCACGCGACTTATCTAAGAGTTGTTCTGCAAACTCTCAAAGATCGCCAGTTATTCACTAAGTTCAGCAAATGTGAATTCTGGTTACAGTCTGTCGCTTTCCTTGGTCATGTGGTATCTAGCGAAGGAATCCGAGTGGATTCTCAGAAAATAGAGGCAGTGAAGCAATGGCCCAGACCCACCTCTCCAATGGATATCAGAAGTTTCTTGGGTTTGGCCAGGTATTACAGGAGATTTGTTTAAGGATTTTCATCCATAGCTTCCCCATTGACCAAGCTGACTCAGAAAAATGTCAAGTTTCAGTGGTCAGATGAGTGTGAGAAGAGCTTCTCAGAACTTTAGACTAAGTTGACCACAACTCCGATCTTGACTCTACCAGATGGTTCAGATGGTTATGTAATCTATTTTGATGCATTCAGGGTCGGCCTAGGTTGTGTATTGATGCAGCGAGGTAAGGTCATAGCTTATGCTTCTAGACAACTTAAGGTTCATGAGAAGAACTACCCGACTCATGACCTTGAGCTTACATCTGTAGTATTTGCCCTAAAGATTTGGAGACACTACTTGTATGGTGTGCATGTCGATGTATTCACAGATCATAAGAGACTTCTGTATGTGTTCACCTAGAAAGAGTTGAATATTCGTCAAAGGAGATGGCTTGAATTCTTCAAAGACTACGATATGAATGTGCTTTATCATCCCGATAAGGCCAATTTAGTAGCTGATGCTCTTAGAAGATTATATATGGGTAGTGTAGCACATGTTAAGGAAGAAAGGAAAGCTATAGCGAAAGATGTTCACCGGCTTGCTCACTTAGGAGTTGGTCTTATGGACATGGCAGAGGGTGGTGTGATAGTTCAGAATAGATCAAAATCTTCATTGGTAGCGGAGGTTAAGGAAAAACAAGATAGTGATCCTATATTGCTTCAATTGAAAGGTGCAGTTCATCAACATAAAGCAGAGGTTTTCTCCCAAGGGGGAGATGGTATGCTTCGTTACCAAGGTCGCTTATGTGTTCCTAAAGTGGGTGAGTTGAGCCAGCAGATCCTTACAAAGGCTCATAACTCCAGGTATTCCATTCATCCAGGTGCCACTAAGATGTACCGTGACCTACGAGAAGTCTTTTGGTGGAATGACATGAAGAGGGACATAGTAGATTTTGTGGCAAAGTGTCCTAATTGTCAGCAAGTTGAGGTAGAACATCAGAAACCATGAGGTATGACTCAAGAGATTAACATTCCCACATGGAAGTGGGAAGTGATAAACATGGACTTCATTACGGGTTTACCTCGTACTCGTAGACATCATGACTCCATTTGGGTGGTAGTGGTCAAAGTGACTAAGTCCGCTCACTTCTTGGCTATCAAGACTACAGATTCAGCGGAGGATTACGCTAAACTCTACATTAATGAGATAGACAGGTTGCATGGGGTTCCTTTGTCGATAATCTCAGATAGTGGTTCACAGTTTACCTCTCATTTCTGGAAATCATTTCAGAAAGGTCTTGGTACCCAGGTAAGTCTCAGTACAACATTTCATCCACATACAGATGGTCAGGCAAAATGTACCATTCAGACCTTAGAGGACATGTTGAGGGCTTGCGTGATCGATTCAAGGGCAGTTGGGACGATCACCTACCTCTCATAGAGTTCGCCTATAATAATAGCTATCATTCCGGCATTCATATGTCCCCTTATGAGGCATTATATGGGGGTAGATGCAGATCTCCAGTTGGTTGGTTTGAAGTAGGTGAAGCAGCATTGATTGGGCTAGATTCTGTTCATGAAGCTATGGAAAAAGTTTAGCTCATCAAGGATAGACTTAAGACAGGCCAGAGTCGTCAGAAGTTCTATGCAGATGTGAGGAGAAGGGACTTGGAGTTTGAAATCGATGATTGGGTTTTCCTGAAAGTGTCACCTATGAAGGGGGTGATAAGATTTAGCAAGAAAGGGAAGCTTAGTCCGAGATATGTAGGTCCTTACAGAATCCTGAAGAGTGTTGGAAATGTGGCTTATGAGTTAGAGTTGCCAGCAGAACTAGCAGCGGTTCATCCAGTCTTTCACATTTCCCTGTTGAAGAAGTGTGTGGGTGATCGGGCATCTATTGTACCATTAGAGAGTGTGGCTGTGAAGGATAGTCTCAAAGGTTCAAAGGTTGAGAAATAAAGAGGTCGCTTCAGCGAAGGTTTTGTGGAGGAGTATGTCCGTAGAGGGAGCTACTTGGGAAGCAGAAGCAGCCATGAAGGCCAAGTATCCTTATCTCTTTCCTTCCGATCCCGTTTCAGCTTCAGGTAATAGTTCCTCTCCGGTCTCTCAGTTTACTCTTGTGTAAATTCAGTCTTAGTATCATGTTCCTTCAGTTGTTCTTGTATTTTCAGCGTATTTGCATGTTCTTGGAACTCAATTTAGTCATATATCAGTTTTTAGTACTTAGTGGTAGGGATTGCAGCTCCTTCCCTCCATATTCAGCTAGTTTAGACTTCATTCGAGGACGAATGTTCCCAAGGGGGAGTTAATGTAACACCCCGTATTCGGAAAAAAACCAAATTGCAGATTTTCAGAAGTTGCAAGTGCCACCAACGAGGGCCACTTATGAACCGTAGGTTGAACCACAGACCATAGGTGGGGTCCGTGGTTGGCTACCTCGACTCCACCCAGAAATTTAAGAAAGAGTCCAGAACCACGCCAGGGTCTACAGACCGTTGGTGGGACCACGGTCCGTGGTCCAGGGCCATGGTTCAGACCCTCAATTTTAAGCTCCTAGACACCAAACGACGGCTGACAGGACGGATCGTCAGTTGACCTACGGTCCGTCGGTCAGGCCCGTCGTTGGCCCAGACAATTTTTAAGTTAGGGTCGTTTTGGTCTTTTTCCCTATGCGTTGGGCACCTAAACTACGTCGTTTTACTCAGTTTAAGCGTAGTATTATAATCAGAACCTACCCAATCGATTCATTCTCCTAAATTCACCAAAACTAGAGAAAAAAAAGAAGAAATAGTCGACCAAGCCCTCTCCAAGAACGCAACGAATTTTCTTCAATTCCAGCCCCGAAATTAAAAGATTTCACCATGAATTTTGTCACCAGGTATGTGGAATTTCACTAGTGGATTCCTTTCATCCACTAGGTCCCTAAAATTCAGTCAGATTCTTGATTCTCATGTTTAGACCTAGGGTTTCTAAAACCTTGGATTATTTTTGTGATTTAGCTGTTGTAGTATTCGTAATCAAATTATCATATTTTCTTGGAAAGTTTGCTTAGTTTCTTGCATGAAACTCAGAACCCTAGTTGTGTAGATTCTCTTAGTTCATGAATTACACTTGCTAGGTCAGTTAAACAGATATACATGCTCTAGTTTCGAATGCTTCATTGTCAGATCCTAAATGTTGCATTCTCAGATTTACATGTCAGAACATTGAGCTATCCAGTATTTTAGTTATGTTGTTTATACACATTTCCAGTTGGGAGTAGGCTTATTACCGAGTTGGACTAGTGTTCAACGTACCCTTGTAGTCCCAGAACTACGTTCCCCTGTAAGAGTATAAGTTCACTCTGTTGGGCATCCGATTTAGTGATCACGCTAGCCATGCCTTTATACCCCTGGCAAGGTATATTGGGTCCTCTTGATGGGGCGTATACATCGGACTCCACATTTGGCTCACGTGGTTTTATGTCGGTTAATAGTAGCTCCCACATTCAAAATTTAGTGTATTTGACCAGGTTTTCAGTTATACCTCAACATTTAGTCTCAGTATGTCATGTTCAAGATTAGTACTTGGTCATTGCATTTTAGCTAAGTCTTCAGTATATTTCAGCATTTACATTTAGTTCAGATTATATCATTGCTCAGTATGCTTTGTTCAGTTTATGTATGTATGTTCATCTATATTCTATATCCTGCATGCTCAGTACATTCAAAGTACTGACACATACTCTGCGCTACATCCTTTCATGATGTAGGTTCAAGTACTCAGTATCCAGATCATGCATAGATCGGTCCCCGATCCACATTTCAGCAGCTTCAGTGGTGAGTCCTCATACTTCGAGGACAATAAACATGTTTTTCAGATTCAGTCTTTCATTTCAATTTTCAGTTTTGCTAGGGTTAGCTGGGGTCATGTCCCAACAACTTTAGTCAGTAGAGGCTTTTCAGACATAGTATTAGACTCAGCTTTAGTTTTTGAGTGATTGTTCAGTATCACTAAACTCGTAGTATTTTATCTATGTTCAGATCAGTATTGGGTATTCCCCATCTTTCAGTTAATTATGGTTTTAAGCTTCCGCATAGTATATCTTATTTAGTTATATTTTAGTATGCTTATGATATGCCAGCTTCAGGGTTAGCTTGGGGTCACTCTTGATCCTAGGTCCCGTGTTTACGTCAAGGGAGTAGCCTCGGGGAGTGACAGTATCCTTTTATGGTGTTATGTTATAGATAAAGTTGTCATCAAAGGAGTTTGACGACGTAAGATAGTAAGTCCCAATGTAAGGTATGTAAAGCTAAAACTTCTTTCTCCATTAAGGCACGACCTAAAGTCGCAAGTTCTTTTGATAAATGTCACCAGGGATTATATGATACTTGAAAGCAAGTTATCCTATTTTATAAACCCTCTCATGTAGGATTCCTAAACCTATAGAGTTATAATACTCTTTTCTAGTCAAGGAAGCCATATGTTTCACATAACTATATGTATCTTCAGTTGAAACTCTTAGAAGTTAGCGGGTGTACATGTTGCATAAATTTAGAGGAAGCAGTTGGCCAAAGACTATTTGTAAGTATAGGTCACAAGATATATGATTCTCCAGCTAAAGAAAGTAATCACGAATTGTATCACGAGCTATATGATTTATGAATCAATTATTATAAGTCTTTACATGTAATTGGGATTATAGCCTACTTTACAGTGTGGGGTGGGTATTTCAAGGGATACTACGTGTGATGCTATTTTGTGCACAAAATTCTGATAGATTCAGCTGGAATTTCCCATCATGAATTCACCTGACTGATACATGCCTACGGGCGGACCATACCGGATCCCTTAGAGGCGTACCTTGATATACCTCGTTATCCAGACTATGAGATTTCACGCGTGGTCGTGACAGTGGGCTATAGATGCCATACAAGGTTCACTAATCGCCGACAGTAGGCCATCATGTGATTCCCTGATAATAAGTTTTATAAAGAGCAAAGAAGCTATATAATGAAGTAAAGATATCACTTTGGCAAATTATAGGAATTCAATATATAAAAATGAATAGGCCATGAAATGTTAGATGAGGACCCTTGAGATTGGTCACAATTCGAGTTTTGGATTATGTCTCCTGCATACATATGCTCACATTTGACTATTTTGATATTTGATTCATTTTAGCATTCTTACATGTCTACTTGTTATTCAGTCTGCTTTACATACTAGTACATGTTTTATATGTATTGATGTCCCTGTTATTGTGACGCTTTATTTCTATAACTATAGGCTCAGGTACTCAGGACAACAAGCATTTCCAGTAGACTAGAGACTTCCAGTTTAGCATTTGGTAAGCTCAACCTCTACCTGGAGCTATCAGATATTTAGAGTCTATATTTTTCCATGTATGTACATATGTCAGAATGGGTATGTCGGGGCCCTGTCCCGACTAGTGATCAGATTCTCAGATGCATACTCTTTAGAGGCTTCTTAGACTTAGTTTTGTTTTTGTTATAAATTAGCCAGTGGGCCTTTTTGTTATCTATGTTTTAGTATGTGTCTTGATATAGGTTCCGTTGCTTATGAGTCTACAACTTTGGCATGATTTTAGTACAGATAATTAGCATGTGCTTGTATATATCCTTGATGTCCGCCCCTTTCTAGTTGGGGGCCTGACAAACTTTGTATCAAAGCACAAGGTTCAAGTATCCCAGGGAGTCTATGAAGGCGTGTCTAGTAGGACTTTTCTTATAAATGTGTTGCGCGCCATATTTATAATTTAGGGACAACATGGACATTTAGGAATTATACCTTCTTTCATAATGTAGATCGTGCGATAGAGTTAAGTCATAGAAAGTTAATTCTGACTCAAACTCTTTTTTCAAACGTGATACAGATCATGTCTATTACGAACAAGGATAAAGAAGGCCCGAGGTCCATTGCTAGTACTACTCAGGAGGCAGCCATTTCAGAGCAGTCCCAACCAGTAGGTGATCAGACCAGCGGTCAATAGAGCTTTCCATGTCCTATGCTTCCAGGTCCTCATATTCTTAGGACAGAAGGAGCTACAAGAGTTCCTACACCTCCAGTAGTAACAACAGTAGTTCATGTACCGCCACCAGGTGCCTCAGAGCAAGATATTAGAGGGGAAATATTGTTTCTCACTCAGTTGGAAGCTGCTCAGGTCCAAGGACAAAATGCAACTGCACCTAGTACTGTTCGGGAAGAGGCAGCTAGATCCAGAGTACGTGATTTCCTCCATATGAATCCTAGTGTTCACATGATCTAGTGTGATAGAGGACTCATAACGGTTTATAGATGAGATAAACATAACTTTTAAGGTCATGCATATCTTTGAGACTGAGGCATTTGAATTGGCCTCCTATCAGCTGAAAGATGTTGCCATTGCTTGGTACGATATGTGGGTGGATTCTAGGGTACAAAATGCTCCTCCCGCAGTTTGGAAGGAGTTCTCTAAGGACTTTATGGAGCACTTTGTCCACTAGAGCTTAGGGAAGCGAGGGTTGATGAATTTCTAAACTTCCGACAGAATAAACTCAGCGTCAGGGAGTATAGGATGCGATTCACTCTATTGGCTTGATTTTCTCCAGAGATGGTTAGCATCCAAAATGCAAGGATGCATCGCTTTGTTGGTGGAATTGGAGATCATTTGATTGGTTCTTGCACCGTTGTTGCATTAAATCGGGATATGGATATTGCAAGACTTATGGTACATGCTTAGCAGACATAAGACCGTATATAAAATTGTAGGGCTGAGAGAGAAAGGGAACAAAATAAGAGGACTAGGAGTGCTAGAATATTTCAGGGAGGTGCTAGAGCTTACTCAAGTAGAGGTCCACCCAGACAGTCTCAATCAGTAGACAGCTCCAGAGCTAGTGCCCCAGCTCTGTCATCGATACCCAAGCAGGAGCAGAGTCAGACTTCGATGGGACCTAATCCCCGCTATCAGAGAGGTGCTAGTCGAGGACTATGGCCTCAACCTACTTGCAGACAATGTGGCCGGTCTCACTTGGGAGAGTGTCGATATGGCTCTACCGCTTGTTATGGGTGTGGAGTTTAAGGTCATAAGATACGTGACTATCCCAAGCTTGGAGTCAAGGGTAGAGGTGATAGGCCACAATATACTGGCTCTTCAGGAACATCCTCATCATCAGAACCTTTTTCATCACATGGCCCTCAATCACCAGTCGGGAGAGGTACAGGCAGGGGTAGATGATCTGGTTCTAGAGCTGGCCCAAATCGGATGTATGCACTAGCAGATCGTCAGGATTCAAAGGTATCCCCAGATGTGGTTACATGTACCTTATCTATTTTCTCTTATGATGTATATGCATTGATATACCCATGGTCTACCCTATCATTTGTTACTCCATTTGTTACTAAGAAATTTGGAGTAGAGCCAGAGTTATTACATGAGCCATTTGCAGTATCGACTTTGGTAGGAGAGTATATTAGAGCTAGAAGGGTCTATTACGGTTGCCTAATAACAATATGTTGTCGTGACACATTGGCAAATTTGATAGAGCTGGAAATGGTTATTTTGATATCATTATGGGCATGGATTTGTTGTCGTCTTGTTATGCTACGATTGATTGTCGAGCTAAAGTTTCTCGATTCCATTTCCCGTGCGATCTAGTCCTAGAGTGGAAAGGTAATTCTACGATGCCTAGAGGAAGGTTTATTTTCTATCTTAAGGCACAAAATCTTATAGATAAAGGGTGTTTATATCACCTTGTCCATTGTTGACACCCAATTTTGACTCTCATTTCTTCTAATTTATTATTTTCAAGTTTCTAAATTAATAATGTATCATATTATCTTTTTTTCATAACTATTCTTACTACAACAACTATTTATCATTACTTTTGGTATCATTATGTCACAATTATATAATTACTACTAAAATTGTATGTAAAATTATATTACCACTTTTTACACCTACTTTCTTAAATAATCGATTTTCGTCATCTTATTTCAAGTTACGTATTTATTAAATTAATTATAAATTCATATTCTTATATCTTTATTTTATATTAGCGTAAAGTCATAATATTAATATTTTTCTTTCATAAATTTTTAGTTGACATCATATCATAATATATATTATATTAGTTATTAAGTTAGAAGCCCAAAATAATATAAAGAAAGAAGAAAAAAGACCATTAAACTCAACCCAAAATTGGTCAGCAACGAGCCCAAATCCACTCTAAAATATGGCCCAACAGAACTTTCAGATTAGCAAACAAAAGAAATTTAGCACCGGCCCAAACTCCTTTTAAACCCTACAATGGCAGCAACTGATGGCCTCTTTCTCTTTCTATTTGTCTATTTCCTCTTTTCAACAAAACTCCACTATTCTTTAACCATAGAGCAGAGGTTAGCTACCCTATTTTCGTGATATAGTCTTTACAATCACGTGAATCCTGAAATTTTTATCCTAAAGCTTCAAACGTTCGGATTTGAAGACATTTTGACCAATTTCAAAGTTCAAAATTCATATTTCCGCTCAACACAATGAAGAACCCTAGTTATTTTTCTCTATAAATATTCTCTTTCAAGAAGCCTTGAAGGAGGGGGGGGGGGTGTTTAATCGGGAGATTCTCCGCCTCTTATCTCGCAACTACTACTCTTCGTTTTCAATATAGTTTTTCTCATTAAGAACTAATCTCTATCAATTGGTTGTTGCTATTGTGACATCGAATATGAGCGTGTTTAAGCTCGAAATCTTTTGCGTTCAACGGTAGATTTGTGACCGAAAGGCATCAGTTCACTGCACTCCAAAAGGTCAGTCTATCAAATCGACCCTTATGTTTTCTTTACTGTTAAAGCACAATGCACTGGTTGGTGTATGAAAAAGATTTATTTCTCAATTGTATTTGCGTTGAAATCATTTTTTTAAGGAAATTATGAAAATGCACTTTGTGCTTTAGTATGTGTCCCAAAATGTTGCTATGTTTTCTTTTATTTGGAAAAACAATATTCAACATTGTTTTCTGTATATTTTTTTTTAAAAATAAAAATAATTATTTATGTTTGAGGAGTCGTTCTATTGTTTTTTGGTTTGTTAGAAGTGATTTAGCCATTAGAATCTGTATTCATGTGTTACTTTATGTTCCCCTTTGTAGGATGAATTTATTATCAATGAAAACATGTAGTTTCTCTTACTTTGACAATTAATATATTATGACCATTGACTCTTAGACTAATTTCAGAATCATGTCACAAAGACCGTCTTTAAAGTTCAATAGATATTACTAACGATTGTTTGTTGTTTTTACATACTAGTAGTAGGGTATAAATACTTAAAATCATGTGTAGATTTATTTACTTAAACCGGTAATCTCGATATAAAGTGTCCTTTATTTTATATTATTTAAGCGCAACTGCAATGCTAGTTATTTAAGCCAACTAAGTATTGTAAACTGTTAAATGAATAGCTATTTGGTGCAACCTGGATCTGCTCGTAATAAGAAACCCCCTTTGTCTTAAATGTATTTGCATATCAAATCTGTATGGACTACCAATCATACCTTCCTTATAAGATATGTAGAAATCATTTATATCATCTCACTTTGTTGAATTATGGTGTGTGATCTGATTCATTTTTGGAATGAATATTGTTGCACTAATTTTTTTGTTTTTCTCCTTTTCTTGTATGTACACTTCGAGAGCTAAATGGAGTTTTCATGAAAGACTCTCACTACTGTATTGTCTTTTGCCGCCGCTAGACTTGAAAATATGCATTTCCTCTTTGACTTTGTGCCTCTTGCTTCCTTTGAACTCATTCGGGAGCAACAAAAATCTGAAAATTAACCCCTCTCTGTTTTAGTTGTTTATTATTTATATTATGTTTGCTCTTAAGTCATTTTTGTGAATTTGTATTTTTGTGACACCTTTTGTTCTTTGGTTGATTTTTGGGGATTAACTATTTTAGTCATCAATGGTATAGCTTTTTTATAAAATTTTGTTTCATTTGCCAACCCTTTTTTCTTTTTTTAAAAAAGCATTATAACTATACCAATGTTGTTGTTTAAGTTGTCTAAGTTATTTTTAAGAGTTAGCTAAAACTTTTCACCAAAAGCTTTTGATAAAAAAAATGTAAAGAGTTTTCTTAAGTTTAAAATGTGCTATTGATTTCAAATTTTAAGCAAATGTTTTCCAACTTGGTTACTCCATTACTAAATCTTTTAGCACTCATTTCTTTTAAAATTAATTAACATAAGTTTGAATGGAATCGTTTTTAACGAATCGTAAAGGATGCTTAACCCCTCCCTTTTAAGATAACTAGAACTCTTACCTAGAGTCACATAAGTTAAGTAGACCATTAATTTGAGTTGATTTTAGAATTACTTAGTTAAATATTTAGGTGTCCTAAATAACCTTTAAAAAATAATTAGGTGGCGACTCCTTAAGTTAATTATTTCAGAATCACCAATATGTTGTACATTGTTTGGACCTCGACTTAAAATGGAGGTATAACATCCATGTAAGAGACCTTGAAGCTAAGAAACAGGTGGCGACTCTTCAATCTGTGCCCGTTGTGAATGAATATCCAGGTGTGTTTCCTGACGAACTTCTTGGACTACCTCCAATCGGAGAGATTGATTTTGGTATTGACGTAAATCCCGGTACCCAACCTATATCCACTCCGCCTTATAGAATGGCGTCAGCAGAATTGAAAGAGCTAAAGGAGCAGCTGAAATTTTTTCTTGACGAAGGTTTAATTTGCCCCAACATATCTCCTTGGGGTGCTCCAGTACTAATTGTATGCAACAAGGATTGCACAATGCAGATGTGTATATATTACAAGCAACTTAATAAAGTGACGATAAAGAACAAATACCCCCTTCCTAGGATAGATGATTAATTTGATTAATTGCAAGGAGCTAAGTGCTTTTCAAAGATCTACTTGAGATCCGAATATCATCAGCTGAATATTCGAGAAGTAGATATTCCCAAAAAAGCCTTCCGGACGAGATATGGACACTTTGAGTTCCTCACCATGTCATTTGGACTGACAAATGCTCCAGCAGCCTTTATGGATATGATGAATAGGGTTTTCAAACCCTTTCTTGATATGTACATGATTGTATTTATATATGACATCTTGATATATTCACGTGATGCCGCAGAACATGCAAATCATCTGAGCGCTGTCATACAAACACTCAGAGAGCACCAAGTATATGCCAAGTTTTCTAAATGTGAATTTTGGATGAACTTTGTGGCTTTTCTTGGCCATGTGGTCTCTGGTGAAGGCATTAGAGTAGACTTCCAAAAGATTGAGGTTGTAAAGAGTTGACCTCGGCCTACTACTCCGACGGAGGTGCGTAGTTTCTTAGGGCTGGCTGGATATTACCGAAGGTTTGCAGAGGGCTTCTCCTCTATTTCTGCACCTTTGACAAAGTTGACGAAGAAGGCAGTGAAGTTCCAATGGTCCGACGCGTGTGAGAAAAGCTTCCAAGAGCTTAAAGATAGATTGACTAAGGCGCCAGTATTGGCCTTACCAGAGGGTACAAAAGGGTATGTAGTTTATTGTGATGCTTCAGGAATTGGCCTATGGTGCGTCTTAATGCAGCATGGGAAGGTGATACTATACACTTCTCGACAATTAAAGAAACATGAACAAAACTACCCCACTCATGATTTGGAGCTTGCCGCAGTGGTATTTGCGCTTAAGATTTGGTGGCACTATTTGTATGGGGTACATGTTGATATATTTATAGATCATAAGAGTTTCCAATATCTTTTCAAGCAAAAAGACTTGAATATCAGGCAGAGAAGGTGGCTAGAGTTGTTGAAGGACTATGATGTGAAAATTCTCTACCACCCAGGTAAAGCTAACATGGTAGCAGATGCTCTTAGTCGACTATCTATGGGCAGTCTAGTACATTTACCACGTGTACAACATGAAGTAGTACGAGATGTCACAAATTAGCCAACCTAGAAGTTCGACTTCTAGAAGCCGAAGATGGAGGCGTAATCGTACAAAATATTGTTGAATCATCATTAGTGGCATTGGTGAAAGACAAATAGTATGACAATCCTATATTACAGTATCGATAAGAGATTTGAGAGCACCGAATTACTGCATTCGAGTTAGTAGGATATGACACCTTGAGATGCCAAGGTAGACTATGCGTTCCAAATATAGAAGGGTTAAGGCAGAAAATGATGGATGAAACACATTGTTCCCGATACTCAATCCATCCATGCTCCACAAATATGTATCATGACCTTAAGGAGTTCTACTGGTGGAATGACATGAAAAGGAATATTACGAAATACGTGACACAATGCTCCAATTACCAACAAGTTAAAGCAGAACATCAGAGGCCTAGTGGACTAGCTCAGTCTATGAACATTCCAATATGGAAATAAGAGGCTATTAATATGGATTCCATTACAGGTTTGCCCTTATCTTTTACGATACATGATTTTATTTGGGTGATCATTGATCGGTTGATGAAATCAGCCCACTTCTTGCCAGTTAAATCCAACAGCACAACCGAAGAGTATGCCAAACTATATATAATGGAAATTGTTCGCTTGCATGGGACTCCACTATCCATTATATCAGATAGGGGTGCCCAGTTTACGACACATTTCTGGAGATCATTCCAGAAGAGTTTGGGCATACATGTAAACCTTAGCACTACATTTCACCCACAGACAAACGGGCAAGTCGAACGCACTATCCAAACACTCAAAGATATGTTGAGAGCGTGCGTTTTAGACTTTAAAAGCAATTGGGATGATCATATGCCCTTGATAGAATTTGCCTACAATAATAGCTATCATTCAAGCATTAACATAGCTCCATTTGAAGCTCTTTATGGGCGTCGGTGCAGATCGCCTATTGGTTGGTTTGAAGTAGGTGAAAATCAAATATTAGGACCACTTCTTGTTCACCAAGACGTTGAAAAAGTAAAGTTGATATTAGAGTGACTGAAGACGGCTCAGAGCCGACAAAAATAATATGCAGACGTACGCCGTAGAGACATAGAGTTCTAGATTAATGACTCGGTATTATTGAAGGTATCCCCTATTAAGGGCGTTATGAGCTTTGGGTGGAAAGGTAAGTTGAGCCCCAGGTATGGTTGGCCATATAAAGTTATACGTAAAATTGGTCAGGTAGCCTATGAAGTGGATTTGTCTCGAGATTTAACTGCAGTACACCTGTCTTCCATGTGTTGATGTTACACAAATACTTGGGAGATCCTACACAGGTTATTACCATAGAAGGTATGGAACTCTCAATGACTTATAGTGTGAGGAAATCCCAGTGGAAATATTAGACCGACAGGTCAGGAAGTTGAGGACACAAGACATAGCATCAGTCAAAGAACTTTGGAGAAGTCAGAATATAGAAGAAGCCACTTGGGAAACAGAGGCTGACATGAGGGCCAAGTATCCCCACTTATTTCAGTAGCCGCACAAAGGTTCTTAAATTCATACTCCTTTCATTTGAGTATCAGTTTTACTCGTACTTTGTAGTACTGCTTTATTATATGTTATATGTTCAGGTACTTGATACGGACACCATATGTTCCTCAGAGTTGAAACGTCCACAGTATAAGGTGTGTTATATTAGTTAGTGCAATTTCCTTTCATATAAGGCCAAGCAGAGCCTTGTGGATATACGTTGCGTATTACTGTGTGGTGATGCTCTGTGAAGCAATGTGTGTGTATTTTGGTTAGCTGACAGGTTTTGGATAAGCCTGTTTACAAAGGAAACTCTGCCAATTTTTTTTTCAAATAAGAGAGTTTGAATCATCTTAAGGAGTAGCCTTCATTCGAGGACGAATGATCCCAAGGGGGATAATTGTAATACCCCGTAACTTAAAATACATTTGCGACTCGTAAACAACAATGCATATATGTGAATCGGGGGAAGTATATCATCAAAAATGGTTAAACATACCATGTAACCCTTATATTAAGTCATTTGAAGGGTTAAACAAAAGTTTTAGGCTTAAGATATCATTAACGAAAAGATTCAAGTTTAAAGATTCATTGTGGAGGAATACTACAAATGATCTCATTTATCAGCTGACTTTGAACGAGCATATCTCCTAATATAGAAGGAGTTAGTGAACCTACAACCTACCAAATTAAAGGTATTTGAGTCTGGTTTCCAGCAAAACAAACCACTTGTTAAAATGACATCTGAGTAAAAAGTGATGTTCATTCTACGACAGACGCGCGCACTGCCCAATCACTACGGGACATGTGGCACTTTAGAGAAAGTCGGCAAAACTTGTTGTTTTGTACTCAAGAACGTGTAAGGACTGGTTTCAAGTTATTACTTTAAGTTTTTCTTATCTCCAATCCTCCAAAGCTTAAGGTAAGTTTCTTCAAAAATCAAATGTCTTCCTCTCCATAGACCTATAGATATACTTAGCTAAATATTTTCTTGAAGGAAAAAGTATTGTTCTTGAAGAATAGAAAGGGCAGGGACTGCTTTTCTTGGATATATAGGTATGACTCCTCTTCTATCTCCATAAATAGTATTCTAAGGATGCTTTAAGTATAATTTACGGGTAGGACTTACGGGGCAGTGATAGGAAGCCGTGAGTTCATGTTTTACCCATGGTAGTTGATGTTTTTGGTGAGGAGGGAGTTTGTAGAAGGGTGTGTTGGCTGTTTTTTAACCAAATGAGGGGTGAATGATATTGTATTGGGGAATTAAGCTGGTTACGATAAAATGTAAGGCTAGGTATAGAAAATGTGACTCTTATAGTTCTTGAAATTTTGTCGCTCGCCAAGTGTTTGATCAAATGCCTAAATTGCTAAGAATATATTTTAGCTGGTTATATGAGCTCCTATTATTTTAATTGATGGCATTAATTCTCTACCAACTTAAACTATGAGCTTATAAAGGAATTTGATGTCGTTGACAAAGAACTCATGGGATGGTGTTCAGAGGCCATGAGTTTTACTTTTTATGTTAATTATGGATGATTAAAGGGGCTTGTTCTGTATGGTTAGAGGATTGAGGAGTAATACTGAACACGTAAATAAGTCATGAGACTACTTGGAAAGTAGAGAAAGAAAAGGGTGTGGCGATACGCCATTTATCTATAGTAATTTTTGAGATTGCCGCTCGTGAACTATTATTATCTTTTCAGTCTTGTTGCGCTTCTTGATTAGTTTCTTATAGTATCCTTTTATTGTGTTATGTTATAGATAAAGTTGTCCGCAAAGGAGTTTGACGACGTAAGATAGTAAGTCCCGAAGTAAGGCATGTAAAGCTAAAACCTCTTTCGCCATTAAGGCACGACCTAAAGTCGCATGTTCATCCGATAAATGTCATAAGAGATTATATGATATTTGAAAGAAAGTTATCCTATTTTATAAACCCTCTCATGTTGGAGTCCTAAACCTATAGAGTTATAGTACTCTTTTCTGGTCAAGGAAGCCATATGTTTCACATAACAATATGTATCTTCAGTTGAAACTCTTAGAAGTTAGCGGGTGTACATGTTGCATAAATTTAAAGGAAACAGTTGGCCAAAGACTATTCGTAAGGGTATATGTCACAAGATATATGATTCTCAAGCTAAATAAAGTAATCACAAATTGTATCACGAGCTATATGATTTATGAATTAATTATTATAAGTCTTTACATGAAATTGAGATTATATCCTACTCTGCAGCGTGGGGTGGGTATTTTTAGGGTTACTATGTGCGACGCTATCTGTGCACATAATTCAGCTAGAGTCTGCTGGAATTTCCCATTGTGGATTCACCTGACTGATACAGGCTTGCGGGTAGGCCATACAGGAGCCTTGGGGGGCGTACCTCTATAGACCTCGTTACCCAGACTATGAGATTTCATGTGGGGTCGTGACAGTGGGCTACAGATGCCATACATGGTTCACTAATCACCAGTAGGCTATCATGTGATTCCCTGACAGTTAGTTTTACAAAGAGCAAATAAGATATATAATGAAGTAAAGATATCACTTAGGCAAATTATAGGAATTCAATATATATAAATGAATAAGCCATGAAATTTTAGATGAGGACCCTTGAGATTGGTCACAATTCGAGTTTTGGATTATGTCTCTTGCATACATATGCTCAGATTTGCCTCTCTTGATATTTGATTCATTTTAGCATTCTTACATGTCTACTTGTTATTCAGTGTTTTTTACATACCAGTACATGTTTTATATGTACTGACGTCCCTGTTATTATGGTACCTTCATTTCTATCACTACAGGCTCAGGTACTCAGGACAACAAGCATTTCCAGTAGACCAGAGACTTCCAGTTTAGCAGTTGGTAAGCTCCACCTCTATCTGGAGCTATCAGATATTTAGAGCCTATATTTTTCTATGTATGTCCATATGTTAGAATGGGTATGTCGGGGCCCTGTTCCGACTAGTTATCAGATTCTAAGATGCATACTCTTTAGAGGCTTCTTAGACTTAGTTTTGTTTCCGTTGTAAAGTAGCCAGTGGGCCCTTTTGTTATCTATGTTTTAGTATTTGTCTTGATATAGGTTTCGCTCCTTATGAGTCTAAAGCTTTGGCATGAGTTTAGTACAGATAATTAGCATGTGCTTGTATCTATCCTTGATGTCCGCCCTTTTTTAGTCGGGGAATGACAACATGATTGTAGTCGGATCACCAATTAATTTCTTCAACAAAGATATACAAAACATCGGATGCAGAGATGCCAAATCTTAAGGCAAATCTAACTCATAAGCCAAATTACTGAAACACCTCAAAATCTTAATAGGCCTACATAACATGGACTAAGATTCTTTTACTTGTCATACCTCATCACAACCTTCGGGGTAATTTTTTTAAGTAAACGCAATCATCAATGGAAAATTTAAGCTCTCTCCTCCTCACTTTCGCATAAGATTTCTACCGACTTGGGCCGTCCTCAATCTATCCCTGATAAATAGAAATTTCTCCATAGCCTCATGAACTAACTCGATCCCTATCAATGCCATCTCACCAATTTCAAACCAATTAATAAGAGATCTACACCTCCTACCATAGAGAGACTCAAGCGGAGCCATCTGAATACTCGACTGATAACTATTACTATAAGTAAACTCAATTAATGGTAAATGATCATCCCAATTACCTTTAAAGTCAACCACACAAGCTCTCAACATAATTTCCAAAGTCTGAATCGTCTGTCTACGGTGAAAAGTTGTGCTAAGCTTAACCTAAGTACCAATAACTTTTTGAAACAATCTTCAAAACTGAGAGGTGAACTGAGTACCTCTGTCTGAAATGATGGACAAAGGCACCCGTGCAACTTAACCATCTCCCGAATGTAGAGTTTATCTCTGGCTGAATATGAGGTCTTAACAAGAAGAAAATGCACCAATTTAGTCATTTGGTCTACAACCACCCAAATAGAGTCATATTGTCAAAATGTGCAGGGTAAACTTGTAATGAAGTCCATGTTCCACTCTTCCTATTTCTAAGTTGGAATGCTAGTCTCTTGAGCCATACCGCCTGGTTTCTGATGCTCAACTTTCACTGTTAGGCAATTTGAAAGCTTAGCCACATATTCTATGATATCCTTATTCATTCCATTTCACTAATAGACTTTATGTAGATCAGAGTATATCTTAGTGGCTCATAGATGAATAAAATATCGAGATTTGTGAGCTTCTATTAATATATGTTGCCTCAACTCATCAATATTTGGAACACACAAATGACCTAAATAACGAAGCACACCATCTCCCCCTTGGGAGAAAGCTTCAAGGTCTTTTCGGAAACCACTTTCTTCAACTCAAGCAAAGTCAAATCATTATCCTGTATGCCTTAACATCCGTTAAAAAAGACACTTTTGACCCATTTTCAACAATAACTCCATCATCCTCTGAATCAACCAAACGAACTCCTTAATGAGCTAGTATGTTCACATCAAGAGCCAACTCCCTTTTCTTGTCCCCAATATGAGCAACACTGTTCATGGACAATCTACTAAGAGCATCTGCAACCATATTTTCCTTACTCAGATGGTAAAGGACACTCATATCATAATCCTTCAACAACTCGAGCCATCTCCTTTGGTGAAGATTCAAATTCTTTTGTTTAAACACATACTGAAAACTCTTATGATTGGTGACCAAATCCACATGAACATCATAGAGATAGTGCCTTCATATCTTTAAGGTAAAGACCACCTCCGCCAACTCTTAAACGCGAGTCATGTAATTCTTCTCATGAACCTTAAGTTGCCTAGAATCATATGCTATGACCTTACCATTTATCATCTACACACAACCAAGACCAATTTTAGAGGGTAAAGTCAAAATCAGGCTGAAGTAAGTCAGCTTTTCAACACCTGAAAATTCTTTTCACAAGCTTCGGACCACTAAAATTTCACTTTCTTTTGAGTAAAACTAGTAAAAAAAGAAGCGATGGAGGAAAATCCTTATGCAAACCGTCTATAGTAACATCTTTCTGTCTTTAAGGCACGAGATAAACTGATTTATAGGCGTTGAGGTACTACCCTTCTATTCGATGACAAGTTCATCCAGAAACTGAAACTTAATGACTCTGGTTCTAAAGTCGATTGAAGCATAACAAATATGAAGCCATTCTATACCAAGAATATCATTAAAATCAAGCATATCTAGCTCTACTAGATGAACTGAGGTGACTTTCAAAAAAATTGAGACCGGGGAATTCTTGAAAACTTGCTTTAGCTAAAACTAACTCACCAACACGAGTAGAGACTTAGAAGGGGTCTGATAGAATTTCGGGACAGACATCGAATTTCATAGCAACTTAAGGAGTAAAAAAGAAAAGTGTGGCTCCTAGATCTAACAAGGCATAAACATCAAACTAAAAAACTTGCAATATACAGGTGACCGCATTAAAGGAATCCTACTAATCATGTTGAGTCTGAAGAACATAAAACTTGTTTTGACGTTATCTGCCACCAGAGTTAAACGAGGTACGCTGTTGAGTCTAAAAACCTAAAGAAGTGTTTGGCTGAGCCTGCTGACGAATATCTCTACCCCTGCTAGAAACCAAAGGGCAATCCCTAAATCTATGGCAGTCTTACATATCTGTAACAACCACCAGTACTGTCCAAACACTCTCACGAATGACTCTTTCCATACTTTTGACATGTAGGGAAAGAACGTCCACTAGAAAGACTTCCCTAAGACTTGACTCTTCCCATACTTTTGACATGTAGGGAAAGAATGTCCACTAGAAACACTTCCCTAAGACTTAGGTTTTGGCTATCCTTGTTGAACTTTAACACCGGCTACAACACTAGCAGAAGATGGGGTTTGGTCTAAATACCTTTGACGAAACTGAGAACGACCACCACAACTGAGTCGCTGATGATAGTAGTCACCATTATCGGTTCGAGCCCTCTTAGTCTCCTTAACACTCTTCTTAAGTTTTTCTTCCTCAATCTATTGAGCATGAGTCATCAGCCTTGAGATATCCATCTCTTTGATCAACATAGTGATTCTACATTCCTTCACAACTATCTTCGAGACACCAGACACAAACTTGCTCATACAGGCCTTGGAATTGTCCACCATAGTCGGAGCATACTTGGAGAGTTGAGTGAATCTCAAAGCATACTCTTTCACACACATATTGCCTTGCCTAAAGTTACTGGAATCTTTTACTCTAGCCTCTTTCATCTCAAGAGGGAAGAATTTATCTAGAAAAACACTCTTGAACTTGTCCCAATCTAATGGGCCTGCATCAATTGCCCTTTCTTCCTTTCATTGCTTGAACTAAATATGAGAAATCTTTTTCAATTGATAGGCAACCAAGAGCCTTTTCAATTGATAGACAACCAAGTCTTCACTCTCAACCAGAGTAACACCCATGGTCTTCACAATCTTCTTAATACCTTCAATAAACTCTTGTGAATCCTCATCCACCTTAGAACCATGAAATTCTAGAGGGTTCATCCGAGTGAAGTCTCGAACTCTAGTTACCACCATACCCATATTTGGGTTCACAGGAGCTATAACTTCATAGTTAGCCTGAGAAATCATGGCATGGGCTAGCACTTGGAAAGCAACCCTAAACTCAGCATGATTGACTTGTTCAACCAAAGGTTCAACAAGAGATGGAGGTGCTTCTTACTCCACATTCGGGTTCTTTCCGACGTAAGCTCTTCTTGGGGGTATGCTTCTATAAATGTACAGAGCACGAGTTAAAAGGAAACTTTATAGAGCCTAACTCAATCGCATGAATAAGAGTATGAAATAAGTGAAGTATTTCTTAAATGTCTCGTAGCCTCTTATTCATATATGTGGCGCGCTTCATACCCATGAACATGACTCTACTTAACGAGAATTTTGGACACCCTAAGATACTTGAACCTTGCTCTGATACCATGTTTTTCACGATCCAAGACTACTTCCTAGACATGACATGGAACCCAGAGCCATGAGTGACCGTAAGCTAACCACATGACATAGTATGACACTAAGAGAGAATACACAACTGGAATTACAAAGAAAGCGAAATAAAGTCTTAAATGACTAGTATATAAAAATAGAGAAATCTAAATACAACTCATATGAAAAATACTAATGTCTGAAATAGTCTCTAAACATAGGTGAGTTGCTAGGACAAGTCCCTAGTTCACTCGAACATCTTAAAACTGAAGTAAAGTTTGAAGAAAGCATAACTAGGTATGTCCCCGAACCATGAGGACTCACCAACAATAGTGTAAGGCTTATGATATTCATAACTAACAACGCGCCGATTAGATGCGCCAGAACCTATATTATGAAACATTATACGTAGAAAAGTATTCGGTCAGTTCTCAAAATGTACTAAATATAATAAAATGCATCAACATGACAACGTAACATGATAAGTCTGTAAAATAGGATAATTCAATAACCAAGTGACCATAACATGAAAACTGATGATCTAATTATGAAAACATAGTACAAAGTCATGCAATAGTATGAAAATTATAATTATACCTGGGAGATAGTGTTAACCAACATAAACCATGTGATCTACAATATTGATTTTAGTGTACTACTCCCACGCTGAAAAGAGAGTGTCCTACTTGCCAAACCAATGACCATGAGTCAAAACTAAGATGGATTCACTAGCTAAAGTTTGTGAATATTAAGTCCTATGGGGGCACGGTGCTAAGTAAACTCCAAACGGAAACATTTATATTCATGAAACAGTAAGAATCTTGTAATACTAAATCATTCATGAAAAATTTCATAGTTTGAGTAGCTTCTTAAAATCATAATTTCATAACATAATCTGAAAGATACTTTATCTGTAAGCATCTAAATCATGAAAATCATATAAACAGACTGATACTTTATCTGAAAGTATTCTTAATTTATGAAAATCTGAGTTCATAAAGCTTACATGTGAAAATAGCATATTAATGATTATGAAAATACTTGCATTTCATGGATTCATAAAAGTATCATTGAAAACATTGAATTAACCTCAATTTATGCATAATAACATCATTCATGAAGGAAAAATTGAAACTCAATAAGAACCTATAAGAAATCATAAAAACCCGTAGAATGTGATAACATCATAAATTGAGAAATTGAGGTTTCTTTGGGACTCAATGAGTGAAAAATAATTCATAAGTTCTCACAAACCTTGATTGAAACCCTAATTGAAATTTGGAGAAGAAGACTTGATGCTTTGGAGCCTTGATCTTGCCTCAGGAGAGAATCTTGGGAGAGGAAATTTTTTATTTTGAGAGAATGAGAGGGAATAGAGAGGTTATGGTAAGTAATACATAAGCCCAAAATGCCATAGTATATGAATTAAAAGAGTGAAAAAGATTAAAATATCCCTGACTAAAAATTTGTCGGAGACCCTTCACGAAAGCCCTCCACAGATCATACACCCCTTCACGGTCCGTGAAAATGCTCGTGAATAGAAGTGGAAATGGGGTCCTGAGGTTCCCCTTAACGGACTCATCCACGATCTGTTTACATGTCTACGATCCGTACAAGTTAGCCATCTAGGTTGACCGAAAACAAACTTTGTTGAAGGTGGTCTATGGACGGGTATACGACTCGTGAAGGTCATACGAACCGTACACGTTCACGTTTACCTTAGTCATGAAAATCCAACTTCTGAAGTTTACTTCATGGATCCCTACATGGTCTGTGATTCCCTTCATCGCCCGTGAATGGGTCAGTTTAAATGACTTTTCAACAACATTTCAGTTATTTTATGTATTTTCTGACTTTTTCTGAATTAGGCACTTCCGAGGTATTGCAACTTTGCCTTTATCATTATAGCTAGAATTTGTAGGAACTTCAGAATTATCAATTTCTTTCACCGTAACATAAAAATGTATAATTTGTAAAATTTGAATTTCACTTCTTCAATTGAATATAGACCTGAATACTAGTTACGTTGTGGATTAAAATGGGTACTAAAAAGAAACTTAATTTCTATTGCATTCAATTGAGAGTCAACTCTGATCTACATTTAAATTACCTTAATGAAATTTTCAGAATTGAAGGTAGATCCAACAACAAAACAATCATCAACAAATTGAAAAAACTATTGTCACTGTCCCATTTATCACTATGAAAAAGATATACATAATAAACCTCCTTTGAAGAAACTGAATTGTAGCAACAAAAATAAGAAGTTAAAATCTCAAAATAAAACTTCAAAATTGCAAAATCAACGCAAAATAATGTTGTTTTCTTTTACCAAACGTTGATGTATAAGAAGATTTAGAGCTTCATTGAATTTGATTCAGGTTAACTTTAAAGTTTTTGAAGTAGAGAAAATTGGCACCGTAAATGGTGTTAAAGAACTGTAATGGGAACACTCTTTTTTCTATATAACAGATAAAATTTGTGATTATTGATGGATCAACTGTATTTTGGACTACAAAATTGCAGTTTAAGTTTTGCATTTTTTTTACAATGTAAATAGTTATGTGTATTATTTATAAAATTTTAATTTTTTTATAATTTTGAATCAAACAGATTTCGTGTAGCTTATGGAAGAAAACTATTGCTATACATGGTAAATGAAAAAGTAGTCTTATACTTTATAGTACTGAGTCTTATTTTTATTGTACTACTTTTTTCTTTTAGAAAACTTTATATCATGTGACGATTTAAGAGCTTTAGTTGTATTTTATATACACTTTCAAATAATTTTCAACATGTCCAGACTTTTCATTTTATAGATATTTAAGAAAAAATGTACTTATTGATTAGACTCTAATTTTGATAATTATCACCTCTACCCCCCCCCCCCCTCTCCCTCTCTCCCCTTCCCCCATCTCCCTCTCTCTCCCTCCGATGACTTTACAACAACTACTTTCTTTATTATGAATCTGAACAAAGAACTCCCCTCTTCAACGTGTCTTCATATTCTTTAAACTGATCTCTCTCTAAATTCTAAATATAATATATAAGTATGTATATATTTATGGGAAGAACGAAGAGGTGAAACTTAAGAAACACTTAAGAATGCAACGCAACAATAAATGTGAGAAGGGGGTCGGATCCAAATGATTGCAGTGTGTTTATACAATATCAATCATATTTTAATTGTATTTTTTTGTATTGAAATGATTTTTACATTATTACGGTAGAATGACTAGTGTTTAAGTGGTGGATAATATGCGAAAATAAGGAGTAACGGATTTTGTGGAAGGAGAATCTTCATTTATAT
>JAJONR010008369.1:0-27987 GCA_029582245.1 Solanum etuberosum | reverse complement strand
AGAGTTATGGTCATTTGAAGTTGACCCAAAACTCATAACTTAAGCATAACTTGCAAAATTTCAGATTTTGCTATTTTCAATTTAGTTCTTTTTGGAACTCAAGGTGCTACATCTAGTAACCTTAACACTTAAGAAATTTTAAATTCCTAAGTAAAATCCTACTCACAACGAAGGATGGTTCGAGTCTTAGTACAAAAAATTTCTGGGGTGTTACAGATATCCATGGAGTTGATCATAACTTCTCTGCTCCTAGAACCCCTCAACAAAATGGTGTTGTTGAAAGAAAAAACAGAACCCTACAAGAAATGGCTAGAACCATGATGATTGCAAATAAAATCACCAATCAATTCTGGGCTGAAGCAATAAATGTTGCTTGCTATACCATCAATAGATGTAGGTCCAGACCAATGTTAGATAAAAATCCCTATGAATTGCTGAAGGGTAGAAAACCCAATATCTCTCATCTAAAAGTATTTGGGTGTAAATGTTTCATTCATAACAATGGAAAAAATCTGTTAGAAAAATTTGATGCAAGAAGTGATGAAGGAATCTTTCTAGGGTACTCCACAAATAGTAAAGGCTATATGGTACTCAACAAACAAACAATGTGCGTAGAAGAGAGTGTGCATGTTGTATTTGATGAAAGCAATACTATGTCTAACCAAAATCTGCAGGAAAATGATGTACCATCAAAGGTATACGCTGAAGCTATACAGGAACAGGTACAAGAACTAGGTCCTTTAGATACAACTGAGGAGGACATTGTCGACTCATTTGATAATCATGATGCAAACACAGAAGAGATTCTAGAAGATGACCAAAGGAAACTGAATGATAGTCCAAATGCAGAACAACAGGATCTGGTCCTAAAAAAGACTACAAATACCAAGGATCACATCCCCTGGAAAATATACTCACGGATCTCTCCTCTAGAATAACCACTAGATCAGAGCTAAAAAATCATTGTGCTTTTAATGCCTTCCTGTCTATGGTGGAACCAAAGAAGATCAGTGAAACTCTCCAAGATGCATATTGGATTATAGCTATGGAGGAAGAACTAAACCAATTCAAAAGAAGCAGAGTTTGTCATCTTATGCCAAAACCAATGAATAGAACTATCATTAGAACTAAATGGGTGTTCAGAAACAAATTAGATGAACATGGAACCATAACTAGAAACAAAGCAAGGCTGGTCGCTCAAGGGTACAACCAAGAAGAAGGCATAGATTATGATGAAACATTCGCTCCTGTAGCAAGGCTTGAAGCAATCAGATTACTCATAGCCTTTGCTGCCTATATGGAATTCACATTGTATCAAATGGATGTAAAAAGTGCATTCCTCAATGGGCTACTAAAGGAAAAAGTGTTCGTCAAACAAGCTCCCGGATTTGAGAAAAATGACTATCCTGACTATGTCTATAAACTTGATAAAGCTCTATATGGGTTAAAACAAGCCCCAAGGGCATGGTATGATAGATTGTCAAAGTTTCTCTTAAAACATGGATACACAAGAGGAAGAATCGACAATACACTCTTCATTAAAAATAAAGGAAAGGACTTGCTTGTTGTACAGGTATACGTGGATGACATCATCTTCAGAGCCACAACTAAGGCTCTCACTGATGAATTCTCAACTCTCATGAGTAATGAGTTTGAAATGAGCATGATCGGGGAACTTAACTACTTCTTGGGACTGCAAATCAAGAAAACACCTACAGGTACAGTAATCCATCAACAGAAGTATGTCAAAGAACTACTCAAAAGATTTAAAATGGAAGACGCTAAGTAGATCAATACACCTATAGCCACTGCCACTAAGTTAGATCTAGAAGGAACAGGTCAGGCTATAGAGCAGAAACTTTATAGAGGAATGATCGGTTCACTTCTGTATCTTACAGCTAGCAGGCCCAATATTGTGTTTAGCGTAGGGTTATGTGCTCGATTTCAAGTCAATCCTAAGGAATCTCATCTCCAAACTGTAAAAATAATTTTACAATATTTAAAAGGAACCACAGATTTAGGACTTTGGTATCCAAAGGGGAGTAATTTTGAACTTGTAGGGTATGTTGATGCTGACTATGTTGGCTATCTAGAAGATAGATAAAGCACTACAGGTATGGCTCATTTTCTCGGATCCTGTTTAATCTCTTAGGGTTCAAAGAAACAAAACTATGTTGCTCTATCCACTGCCGAAGCTGAATATGTAGCAGTTGCCTCATGCTGTGCACAACTACTATGGATCAAACAACAGTTAAAAGACTTTGGTTTATATACTGATTGTGTTCCAATTTTTTGCGACAATACAAGTGACATCAACATCGCGAAAAATCCAGTCCAGCACAAAAGAACCAAACACATCGACATAAGGCATCACTTTCTAAGGGATAATGTCGACAAAGGATTAATCTCTATGAACATTTGTACCACAGAAGAACAAATTGCTGACCTATTCACCAAGGCATTAGCAAGGGAACAATTTGAAAGGAACAGGTTGGAGTTAGGGATGATAAAAATTGTCTAAGTATCTCTGCTTACTCAGTAGACTATGGTCTTCGATTATATGTTATTTTAAGTACTAATATTCATAATGAACTATAACTAAATGAACTACTATTCTCAGGTTCTTAGAAACCCAAGGGATTAGGACTTCGAAGGCTATCATCGTTATAAATAAAGGTATATACACTATACTTATTAAAAGGACCAAAATATTGTGACTTATGCACTCTACCTGTTCCCTCATAAAAATATCCTGTCAGAAAATATGATTTAAACCGCCAAAAATCCAATCAAAATCCATCAATCCCATCAAATCAATCTCTCTCTCCTCTAAAACCCTTCCACTTCCCACTATCAATTCAACCAAAATCACTTACATTTTATTCCCCTTCATCTTCCACAAAACCTCCATTTCCATTAACACTCTTCTCTCTGCAATTCATTCCCAAATCATGGCCTCCCCGTCCAAAAACTTCAACCTCGCTCTCATACCCTTCGAGAAACAAGAAAGCCCACTTATCTTACCCGAAGTGATGTTCATTGACCATTTCGGAGTATCACATCTTACATGTCCTCTCATGGAGCAAGTTTCAATTCAGGGGGAATTACAAAACCAAAATTTGGGATCCGATTTGGGTAATGCTGAGAATGATTATTGTGAGGGGGAACAAAGATCGTAGGAGGAACGGGTTCATACCTCCTATATTGAAGAGGAAAATACTCTGTTGGTAAAGTTGGTTCCTAAACGACTTCGTTCGCGACTTCGAATGGCATCCAGTAAACCTGTCACAATTCCTGTTGATGAGCCTCAAGAAGATCCCACTTCTGAACCATCAGTTGCGATTCCAATTCGTGTAACTCGGTCTGTCCAACGAGCTCTGGACGAAAGTCTTCTAATCATGTCTGCTAACAAATCCAGAGTAGCCAAGGGTAAGTTCGTTCCTCCTTTAGATTCTATCAACATTCCTGATGATCCTATTGCAATCAAAAAGAATAGAAAAAGAAAAAGAAACGAAAAGGGGGTAGTTCAAAAGAACATGTTCGACCAACTAGATCAACGAGAAAGTCTGGTACCAAAGGTTCATCTACTAAAACTATGAGTAATAATCTCGATGACTTCAAGTCAAGGGTGCTTGCATTTGGAAAAAGAACAGTGATTCGGGGTAGAGTAATTACCGATTTTGGAGGGAATGAAATGGGAGAATTGCTTGTACTTTTACAAGCACAGGGTTGGACTGCCTTGTTTCTTCAAGGCAATCGTAGGCGTAAGATGGAGAGGGATGAAACAAGGGAATTCTATATCAATGCGGTTGGGTCTACCTCTTCTATTTCAAGTAAGGTTGGTGGTACATCATTCACATTAATAGCTGAGGTTCTGTCAAAAATACTGGGTGTATCGAACAAGGGTTGGTGTCATTATGTCAAATGAGATTGGCCTCCCTTGGAGGGTCTTCCATCAGCCCTTGAGATATCTCATCGGTTTTCGAATGATCCTACGCTAAAGGACTATACTACGGTGGATAAAAGAGCTATGCTTCCTTTACATCAGCTGCTTTTTGATGTAGTACACAAAATCATTCTTCCTAGGAACAGAGGAAAACTACTTGGATCTCACGCTCATGGAATTATTACTGTCTCAGGTTCAAATTAACCTTCCACAATTAATTCTCAATCATATGCATAGAATCTGTGTGCATGATAAAAAGGAACATGGGCTTGGGTATGGGTATGGCTTCTGGTTAGGAGAAATCTTTGAGTATTTTCGGGTTCCAGTCAAAGAGTGGAAAGTCCAGACTACCAAAGACGTTTTGGGTGAAGTAGATCATGTTGCTATACCTGCTACCCATAGAGGGGCAAATGCACCTATGCTACATCTGAGAGCATTGTTGACTGCAAAGGATGCAGAAATTGCGGCTCTTAAGGTTTCTCAATCAGCAGCGATGGATCAGTTCCACATTAGTTACGGGCTTGAGCATGTTGGGTTGATAGAAGAAAACTCTAGGCTTAAAGAAGAGCTTGCTAAGACTCAAGAAGCCTTGGCAACTGAAAGGTCCTCTAGTTTTGCTCATCTGAAGAACATCTTTGATCTGTTAAACAAGAGCTCTACTTCTTTATCCTCCTTTACGCCACCTCCTACCTAATTCCAGCCTACTTGTGCATTGCCCTGTGTTTTGGGTTCTTTTTAAGACTAGTTTGCTTGCCTAACTTTTGTGGATGATGGTTTTTGTTGCTTAAATCTCTTTTGTACCTAATGACTAAGTTTGGTGTTTTTTTATTATGGCTTATTGTGTTATTATTACTTGAGATGCTCGTGTGGGTCCTTATTTCAAGTTTTTGTGACTTCAAAAGGGGGAAGTAACTGAATGATACTTGATACTACTTGACTTGTGTAGTTTCTGTGCGCTATACGTGTATAAGTAATTCATAAAGAGTTTGTCATCATAAAAAATGGGGAATTTGTAGTGTCAAGATTGTAAGAGTAAAGATGATTTTGAAGACTGACAAATCTAACAAATGCGAGGAACAAGTTACAAGTCAAGTGACAAGAAGAAAAATTATACACTGTAAATTATTATTATTCAAAACCTGCAAGGAAAAGGAGATGTAAATTAAAACGCTGATTAAACCAAAAGGCAAGACGAAGTTAGAAGGAAGTCGAATTGATTAAGGAGACCAAGAGGAAGTCGAGTTGAGTAAGGAGACCAAATCGAATAAGGAGTTTAAACAAAAAGGGCGCTGCAAAGGAGTTTAATCGAGCTCAAGTTGAAGAAGGTTTTGAGGAGTTCAAAATCTATAAATAGGGCGATCTTTTCTTTGGGGAAGATTGCACACTTATATAGAGAGATAATCAAAACACTATCAAAGAGTTTTGAGAGAGTTTTGTAGTTTACTTGGGAGTGCTGCGAGACTGCAATTGAGTTTTGAGCGTAGGACAAGTCTAACAAGTTGTAGCAACTTGGAAGACTTTAGAAGACTTAAACCTGGGGGGTTTTGTCTTGGAAGTAAGGGATTAGAGTTTATAATTCCTTAGATTACATTGAGGTGTAATTGTTGTGTAGTTTTGAAGTGGTGTTTAATAAAGATGAAGTTGTAAACTGCGTGTTATTAAAATTGCATAATTATTTACTTACAACTTTCTAAAGTTAAGGAACATATTGTTATTACGTGTTCCTTAACAGAATTAAGAAGGTCATAATTCCAACAAGTTGAGATGATAGGCAGAAAGGAAACTTACATATGTTAGATCAGAAGAATGATTAGTTGTTGTGGATTAGATAATAACTAGTCAATAAGTTTAATTTAACACAATTATAAAATTACAATATTTTCTATACTCCTTGGTCTCAATTTACGTGACACTTTTAATTTTGACTAGACACAAAATTTAAAAATAAATAAAAAATGAAGACTTTTGAAATTTGTGGTCTAAAACACTCTTTAACAATTGTGTGGCTATAAGTCATTTCATTAAATGGAATTTTAAAGTTAAGTTATTTCTAATTATAGAAAGGTCATATATTTCCTCAAAAACAGACTAAAAATAATGTGTCACATAAATTGAGACAGAGAAAGTATTGAGAAATCCAATGCATCCATGTGTAGAGGCTTTGAGCAACCGTTATCATTTTGGAATGCCAATCCTCCGATCAAGCCCAAGGTCCATTCCGTTGTAGGCAATGGGAGCATACATCCATAGATCATCAGAGCTCAACAACTGCATGCACAAAACACAACACATTAACATCCATCTCTTCATTCCAAGGTATCAGAAAGAGCACATTTTTATTAGTTAATTATGTGCAAGTCATATTCTTTTTCATGGGACTAGCACATGGAAATTCCTTGTCAGGACATTTGTCTGCTCTAATACCATTTAAAGTGTGTGACTATCTCATCTAAAAACTTAAGTTGTTAGAGAGAACGCATTTTTATTAGTTAATTATATTTTCAACATAGTAAGTCTTATTTGGTAACATAAAAAAAAAAGAGTAAATGACCTTCTATAGCATGTTAAAATATGCAAATAAAATAATAGTATATAGTAGCTATTTTATTCATTGGTTTCCTCCCACCCCCTCAGCAATGTTTTTATTTAATACCACTCCTGTCCACACAATATGATGAGATTTTTCAACCTACACTGTTCAACTCTTCTAAAATGTTGTTCAGTTTTAGTGTCAAATCATCCAAAAGTAGTGTATTTTTGAAAGATTCAATACTGATTTAGAAACATTTTTGGGGAGTCTGAGGTCATAGATTGTTCTCTCCGCGTGAATATGATTGTGTATGTATATCGTCTTTGTGTTGTTTAAATCCTTAATGCATTGCAACACTTTGTGAAGGGAAGATAATAAACCTTACCTTGATTTGGAGTTGCAAAAATTTAACATACTGAACTGCCTCTTCAAGCATGGTGCTAATGTCAACCTGTCATCAAATATTTTGCCATTTTAGGTTCACATTTTCTCAGCAGATATATAACAGAACGATCGATCACTAATGCAGTTACACTGACTTAACTTACCTTGGTTCCGTTAGGGATGAGACTCTGCAAGGTCTTCAATCGCTCGTTAATTCTCTCTCTTCTTTTCTGTTAGAAGAGAAAGAAGAAAATCCTTTACATATATACTAGCAGAACAACAAAATGTAATATCATCATATACATAATAGGCAGTTAGTTACATACCCTGGCATACAAGCTTTGGGGGTCAGTTGCTGAACCCCTGCTTGCTCTGGATTTTCGAGTCAACTCGAGAGAAACATTAGATTCATCTTCTGAGCAGCAACTGATCATAGAGTTTTGCCTCTGAAGCACTGCCTTGCTTTTCATATCCATCTCTCCAGTCTTAACGTCTGTTTGCAGCTTTGTACTTCTCTTGTTCTTTGGTACCTACATCACAGAATTACGTAAATCAGATTAACAACAACAACTACTACTACTAATAAATCAGATAGAAAGGTTTTGAACTTATGATTAAGACTCACATGACCATGTAACCGCGCTCTTTTCTTAGAGCTCTCTGTTGGACTATGATCCATTTTATCTTCCGGAAATTGCTCATAATCTATTCTTCCAAGCTGCAAGCCTTTTCCATCAAGAAGAGGTTCAACCATGTTTTCATCAAACTCCATGTTATCCTTACTCACATTATCTTGGTTATTAACGAAGTACTCATCTGCTTCAATTGGATTATTAGTATCCATCAGACCAAGTTCTGTTGTTATTGAACTATCATTTCTCATCAAGATAGGCCGAGAATTACTTGAGTAATAACTTTCATGACTCGGAGGAGGAAAGAGAAAACCACTATGTTCTCTTCCTCCTGACGATCCAAACATGTTGATATTTGATTCATGACCAATATTCCAATAACAAGATGAAACTCCGTAGTTATTAGAATTACTTGGTAACTCATTTGGAAACGAACAGTTACCAAGTAACTGTGCCATGAAATCCGCCTCCTCAGTAAAACACATTCCACTTAAGGAACTCCAATCTCCTTCAGACATTGATGACACATGCTCCATTCTCTTAACAACTAGGCGTTGCGCTATTTAATTTAATTAACTACTTCTTTATAATAGAGAAACTCAATGTTGGAAATAGTGAGAGATAGAAGCGCGTATTTATAGCAACAAACACCAAATGTATATAGGAATAACATAAGGGATTGACTTTGGTAGGTATATCAATATTCGCAACCAGAATATGCCCCGGAGCGTTTTAAATATAAATAGATTATGTACAACTAAGATAGACTTAGTTCAACCAGATAGGGACTAAATTGAGGGAATATAAAAACTCTTATATACATTTATAATTAGGTAAGTGTGACAATGACTAGAGTATATATAGCAATGATTGAGAAAAGGATTAAGTATTATGAGTAACTATCAATTGTCCAAATTTTATAATTAGGAAAATGGGGAAAAGAGATTGAGAATCATACCTGGAGAACGTGGGAGTCTTTTTCAATACATTATAAAATGAAACCACAAATGGCATCACCTGAGAATATGCAGATCGATTGTGGTGGTGAGTTTGACATTTTTAGAAGGGAAAAGATTTAAATTTATCCTTCAACTCCGATACTTGTACTTGTTGGAGACTTGGAGTAGTCGAGCTGCCTGAAAGCTAAGAAGTATCAACTATTGCTTAATATCCTCTGTTAGTAGTTGCCTCAGAAATTAGACTCGTCGTCACCAAACATAAATCACATATGCCGTTATTTTCTAATACCTTTATTCATTTACTTTCAATCACCCTTCTTCTTGTATTTTATGCCCTTTACCCAATCATAAATGTGATGTAGTGGATGGGGTTGAGGTCTCTGATTCGAGCTTTTGACTATGGAAAAATCCTGCGCTACGTTGGGCAGAGTAAGCTACAATGTGATACTATAATTTTCAATTGCAATTCAGAATGCAGGGATAAAAAAAACTATGAACCCTTATTCTAAAATGGAGAAGACAGGTTATGACTAAATGAGCTCATGTTACACCAAAAGAATTAAGTTCATCTAATAAATCTGTTATAGCACCTTAATTTCTAGTTTATAGCACAAACACAATTACATAATTTGTTTCTCTTTTATCTTTTTTTAGAAAAAATTTAAGCCAATACGAAAATAAAATAAAATACTTTTAGATGAATTATTTACTATACTTACTGTGTAAGAAAGGTGAATTAGCACGTAGCAGGGCGTTAACATGTCGTTTTGTGCTGCCTGCCCATTTACTATTTGTACTTACTTTATTTATTTTTATTTGTCCACTTTAAAAAAATTTATATTTTTTAAATTAATAATTAATATAAATATTTTATCATAAGTTTTATATTAATTGATATATAATTTTAAATTTTGAAAATAATTAATGAATAAGTAATTAATGTTAAGGGTAAGACATGAATTTCTTTTTTATCTTGAAATGCTAAAAGTGAAAGTAAAAAATATTTTTTTTACTGTGAATAAATAAAAGTAAATGGAAGAAGTATTTGACAACTTTCTACTATTTTTCAATGGTAAGATTATCCAAAAATTCAAAGGACTATTTTTTGTTCTTTTCGTTCATACGTATTTCATACATTCCAGATATGGAGTTGGGTAAAATTTCATGTGATTCGGTAACATGTAAAGACAAAAAAAATTACTTGTGTGGTCATTCATTATTTTTACCTCTAAGTTATCCGTTTGGCTATAAAAATACAATTCACATTTTTTTGGAATAAATCTTATTTTACTTGAGAATCAGTGTTTGACTCTAAAATTTTAAAATTTAATAATTTCAAATTTGAAAAACAACTAATTATAACTTATTTTTAACTCACTTTTAAAATAATACATAAATATTATTTCACATATTTCTGAAAGTTATAATTAATGACTATAAAAATTAATTTTATTGAGTTCGTTCTTAGCACGGATTATCGTAACAAGTATGTAAATAAGTTTTAATTTGTGGTAAATTTTTGCTTCTCTTTGAAAATTGAATAGTATAATTATTCCTAATCTTTACATCAATTTTTATATTAATTAAATAATTATTTAATCAAACAATAAGATAAAGCTATATAATTACAATGAGAAAATGTATAAAAGTCCACCTTATATTAGTATTCTATAACCCCTTGAACAACTTGGAAGTAATATTATTGTGTCCTTTTTTTACTAATCCCAGCTATTAAAACATGATTTTTACCCACCAATCTCAATTTTTCACGTGTTAAATATTATAAATTATAAAAAGGTGAAATGGTTGATGGACTCTTGTATTTATACAAGTTTGTATTATGAACAATTCTACTTATTTCTTTACCAATTAAACCCTTAAACTCAATCAAAAGAAGATTTTTAAACCTCTATTACATTGTGTGTAGTTCACTCGCCCTTAAATAGATGGTATGTCAAATCCATGTCATTTAAATAAGTAACATGTCATAATTGTATTCATTAACTATTTTATTTAAATTATTAACCAAAAATATTGAATAATAGGTTAAAGGCGAAATGGTTTGGTGGACCCTTGTACTTGTATGCGTTTGTATTCTGAACCCTTTTACTTGACTCTTTGTCAACTGAACCTTAAACTCAATTAAAATGAAACTTTTGAACCCCTCCAACCATGTGTGTAACTTACTCTCCCTAACATAAATGACATGTCATATCCACATCATATATGTTAATGCTATGTCATAATTATTTCTTAACATTTTTTAAATTATTAACTAAAAATGTCACTCAAATAAAAGATAAAAATTATAAGTTTTCTATTTAAAAAATAAACAAAATAATTATTTCTCTCACTTTTCCTCCACCTCCCTCAACCCACAACCACCAAACACAGAAAGAAATAATGGAAATCCAAAATTAATCTCTCAAATGATGAATCACTTTCCTTCTTCCTTGAACTTCAATTGAAAAGATAATTTGGGCAAGTTAAAAATTTGTCAGTGGCTACAGCCTACAGCAGAATAAATACAACATAAAAAAACAAGATTTTTTTTTCATTGATCTCCTTTCTCCTAATTCTTTTCTTCTTTGAAAAATGACTATGAAGCTCAGAAAGCCACAACTCAAACTCATATCTCAAAACTAATATGAACGGACAACGTTTTCTTAATGTTGGATCTTATGGAAGATTTTTGAGGCTTGAAGAAGAAGACCACTCACAATCAAATCTAGATCTCAACACACAAAAAAAATAATCTCTGGACAGAAATGGCGGAGGAAGCCACGAAGCAAAATCATCACATAACCACCATGGATGACCTATAGCCACCGGAGCAAAATCAGCCTTCTTGTTCAACATCTAAAACTTTCATTGATACTGCTAAAACTCACTAAAACACTTAATCATTAACGGAGGTTCAATGGACAGAATGGGTGAAGATGCAGAAGAAAATGGCGTCGCAAGGGACGCTAAGATCTGCACCGTTTTCTCGGAACGTCGGAAGCAAAGGGAGATGAAGAGGGAGGGGTTGGGAATTTTAATTTTTTTTTCCTTTTTTTTCTTTTTATTATTTAATTATTTTTAAATAAAATTCATTGCTTTCACTCGCCTTTTTAAGTGTGAAACCACACACTATAATTGAGTCAGCAAAATAAATGCCACATAATCTTTGTCAATGGTCAGAGGGTTAAAAATCTCATTTTAATTGAGTTTAAGGGTTCAGTTGGCAAAAGATTAAGTAGAATGGTCTAGAATACAAACTCATACAAGTACAAGGGTCCATTAGACCATTTCGCCTAAGTTAAATAATCTTTTAGCTCCATATTTTTAATTTTTAAAAAACGAAAAATTTGTTAACTCTACAAAGTAGATAACCTAAGTCGTCCTCCTCCTCCTCTTCTCCTCTCCCCATTCCCACCATGAACAACCGCCGCCGCCACTAGAGAAAGTTGTCGCCACTACTCTTCTTGCTGACGAGATCACCTATACTCTCTCCCCCACCCATCTCCATCTCCACCGCACACCCTCATTATTTTCCTTTCCTCATTCTCCGACCTTCGTAAAACCAGCAGCCCTAAGTCACCGCACCACCAGCCTTGACCGGAAAACCTCTTCGCCTACGTGAACAACTCCTCGCACCCTCACCCGCCTCGTTCTCCTCTTTATTGTCTTCCTTTCTTTGCAGCACCGGCGAACCACTACAAACCCCCTCTCCTCTCCATCTCCTCCGGCGTACTAGGATGCCACTAGCACCTTGTCGGCGCCTCCATTCTGGCGAAAAAGGGACCAGCCCCGCTTGTCTCTCACTCCACTACGTCGGTGAGCACACCCAAGAATGAAGAAGAAGATTTCTTATTTTCTTAAAAATATTAATTTATTATTTTTTTCTTTTATAATTTTTTAAGGCAAAAAAGTCTGATGGACCCTTGTACTTGTATGCGTTTGTATTTTGAACCCTCTTACTCAACACTTTGTTAACTAAACCCTTAAATTCATTAAAGCGCATTATTTTAAACCCTTTTCTCATTAGATCACAGTGTGTGTAATCCAATCGATTACGCGTGTAATTCCATGTCATTTTTCAATGACACGTAGGAAATTAGATATTAAAGAAATAAAAAAATCAAATATATCACTTTTGAAAATTCTGAAATTTTTTTAAATAGTCATGTTCTTCAATCTCCATATTTGCTCACAACTTGAGCACTAAATTCATGTCAAATAAATGAAATTCTTCTCTATTTGACTTGAAATTTCAACTATAAGTTCACCAACACAAATCTAACGAGCCTCAATCACAAATTTGAATTAATTTCACATATTCTTTAGACTCATTTGTTGTTTTTCAAGCTTATCAATGGAGTTTTCAATTTTTTCAATACCTACCATCACCCTTTAAGTTAATTCATATCATACCTCCTCTTTAAATCCAACTAATACAAACTATGGTCTCAGTTTTTTAGAATAAAAAGTACCAAAATTTTTTTTAAAATGCAGACAGAAAAAAGAAAGTAGGGGCAGGGTTTTGATTTGTTGTAAAGAGAAGAGTGAGTTGAAGAAGAAAGAATAAAAAGAGAGTGTATAGTGGGTGATTTTGAAGAAAAAGAAGAGAATGAGTGTGGTGGGTAATTTCGTTGAAGAAGAAGAGAAGAAAGTTGAGGGTTAGGAATGGGAGAGCATCGGAGAAGAAGAGAAATTGGGGTAGGGAGGGGGTAGGAGATGGTTGAAAAAGAAATAAGTTTTTTTTAATTAAAAAATAATGTTTTCTAGAAAGTTTAATTTATTATTTTTAGTATAAATAGTGTATTTACGCGCTTAGAAGCGAGTGCATTCACACATTTTCTCAACTCAGTAATATTTATGTCACATGGGTTCGGTTAATGGTCAGAAAGGTTTTAAATATTGTGTTTTAATAAGTTTAGGGTTCAATTGTTTAAGTATAGAGTAGGAGGGTCTAGAATACAAATTCAAACAAGTATAAAGATTCATCAGACCATTTCACTTTTTTTAAAATATGATATCACTCGCTTGTTGAGCTAGGTGTGTAGCCCCGCACTCTTGCCAATTCAGCCTTCTTAAATGTCACATAAGCATAATCAATGATCAGAGGGGTTCAATATATTGTGTTTTATTGAGTTTAAGGATTTAATTATTAAAATAATAAGTAGAAGGGTCCATAATACAAACTCGTACAAGTACAAGGGTCCATCAAACCATTTCGCCTTATAAAAATAAATATGAGAAAATACTATTCTTTTACCAAACTCTTCCCCCCTACCCCTCCCCTTCCCCACTTACTTTTTTCCTTTTCCTAACCTTCTTCACCAACTAAAAAATGACAGTTAACTTCATTTAGAAATGAAAAATAAGAATCAATTCACTATTTTGTGCTATTATCATTCTAATTTTAGAAAAATTATCATCATTTTATTATATTCTTTTATCTTTGAAATTATATAAATATATCTATGAACACAAGAAAATCTTCCAAGAAGCAACCATAGCTAATCATCACTAATCTGTCATTGTCATTGGAGAATTAAAAAATCTGTGCTTTTTCACCGAATAAAATGATTATGAGTTATGACCTTCTTACTCTTCATTTTTCTTTTCACTTTTCTTATCTTTTCATCATCTTCATTATATATATATATATATATATATATATATGAATGGCGATAAACTTACTACCATTGCAATGACGAAGAAGACAAGAGAAATAAAAAAAAAACTCAATAAAAAATAAAACAAAAAAAAGGAGAGAGAAAAAGGTAGAAATTATTTTAATAAACAAAATAATATTTATTTATTTAATTGCACATCTCTCTGCTCTCTTTAAGAGAGTGAGCTACATTCATTATCCCACAAGTAGAGCCGTAGAGGTGTCAATGATATGATTCGGTCGGTTATTTGTTAAAAATTATACCATCCCAATTTTTCAGGTATTTTATAATGTGTAATCAGAATTAGATTTTTTTAAATCATCCCAATCATATCGGTATCGATATGGGTCGGTTAAATTTTGGTTTTTTTTTCCTTTTAATATATCACCTCAAAATATATTACTATTAAAATATTTATTTCGCAAATATGTTCTTGATGAAACACTTTAATTCTTCACCAAGAATACAAAAATGTAAAACCTTGTTCCCCTATTATTTGATCTTAAACATTTAATAGGAGTGTGCATAGGTTTTGATGTATTGTTTGATAGAGTATCTATTACTAGTGGCGGAGCCACAGACACTTGAGGGGTGTCGACCGACATTCCTTCGTCGGAAAATTACACTGTGTATCCAGATATAAATATGTTTTTGATGTGTGTGTGTGTCTATATATATATATATATATATATATATATATATATATATATATTACATGTTGACACTCCTTGGCTTCTATACAATTTTGCTTCTTTATATTTTGACACACCTTGATCAAAATTTTGGCTCTGCCACTTGTAACGACCTGTTCCCGTCGTTATGGAAAAGCCAATGGGGAAAGAATTTGGGCCAGAAAACTTTTGAGTAGTGACTTGGAAATCTCTAGCCTAGGCCAGACTTGGACAAAATCTGAGTCAAGTGAGGTCTAGAGAAATCTGGTAATAAACGAGGGGCTTAATTATATATTTGATCACATCAGTGGATAATAAAGACATTAAGGAGCATGTACAGCTTTATAGAATCGAATTCGGGCGAGTAGAACTCCTGAAACTGATCTTGACGTGAAAGGGTAGTTTTTGAACGTCAAGGGTTGAAGGTGTGTTGCGAAATGGAAGCTTGGAACTCAAATTCCAACTTTCTATCTCCGTGCAAGACCCAGGGCGGGGTTAGTTCCGCCAAGGCGAGGCCGTTGTGGCGGGTTAGATCCCGCTGTAGGGGGTTGGGTCCCGCTGTGGCGGGACAGTCGTGACTTAAATCGGGAGAAAACCTCAAAAATGTTATTTTCTGCAAAACTTCATTCTTGAGAGCTAAGGGACGACCCAGAGCAGTTTCTTGATAGTTTTCCACGAATTCTAGCGCTAAAGGTAAGATTATTACTCTCCTAATCCGTAATTCGATTCTTAGAACCTAGAATCTTGGGTAATGATCGTTGGGGGAGAGTTTTGGCCAGAAGTTAAGGGTGGGAAAATCCCTAATTGAACATTAGGATCTTGGGTTTGGCCTTGGATTGATAGTTTGATTATTATCGGGGTAAATTAGGCCTTGTTTATTGATCCTTGCATTATTTAACTATTTAGACCAAGAACAAGCTGAAAGAATCCGGAAAGGGAAGGCTCAAGTGTCTTAGGAGGATTCAAGCTTTGTTTCGAGGTAGGTGATTGTTCGATTTCATGTTTGTGTGATATATGCCGGTTAATTATTTCATTGTATGCATGCGTGTATATGAAAAATGAAATGTGAATCGAATCTAATGAAATGATTATGTGCGAACAACTAAATGCCATGAACTGTTACTTGACCATGTGACTACATGTACTATTCATTGTAGTGTGATTGTGATTGTGGTTGTGCTGATTGGATCGGGTATCACGTTCCGACAGATACATTGGATCAGGTGTCACATTCTGACACATACATTGGATCGGGTGTCATGTTCCGACACATATATTGGACTGGGTGTCACGTTCTGACACATACATTGGATCAGGTGTCACGTTTCGACACACTAACAGTTTGGGTGTGGGTTCCATGAGAGAACCACTTGTGATTATTACATTCATATATGTCTGTCATTGATATTGAGAAATTGTATGTTGCTCCTAAAATGATAACTGAGTTATGCATTCTGTATATGTGTGTTTACTATGTGGTAATTGCTCGCTTGTATTTTGCTTACTGGAGTGGCCGTGTGATCCTACCAGTACACTGTGGTTTGTGTACAGATAATGCACTTGCTCAGTCTTTGTTGAGTACAGGACATCTTCAGGCGGCTACTGATGGACCTCAGCTAGGGGATCATTGATCGAGACCGGATTCAAGGGTGAGTCAGTTCTTTCAGGTTGCCATGAATCCTTCATTATTTAGGCCATTCTTTTCGGACTCAGACTGTTTAGTTAGACTTTGCTTATGTTAGTTTCGGGGTTGTACCCCATGTACTTATACTTGTTGGTTAACAGAGTTTTGGTACAATGACTTTCATGTTCTAGGGGTTAAACTTCCGCAATAGTTTTGTTTACTGTTTATTTAAAAACCTTTAAAGTTTATAGGAACTCCATTTTTGCTAGTTATTTAAACCTACTTTCGTATCTTTAAATGTGCTTAGTTTTCATTACTTTGCTTAGTCGGGTTGTAGTAATGGTTCTCCCACCGGAGGGTTAATGTGGGTGCCAATCACGACAGTCTGGGTTGTGACAAAGTGTGTATCAAAGCCCTTCGTTGATCTCATTGTACCACAACGAGTCTAGTATAGTCTTGCGAAACGGTACAGAGACGTCTATACTTTTCTTCGAGAGACTACAGGACTTTAGGAAATCTCTTTGTTCTACTCCTTTCATGCTATGACTTGATTCCAATTGGTATGTAGTGATCCAAATTGGTATCTAATCTCTTTCACTCTTCTGTCCGCAAATAGTTAACACGCGATACAATGGTTTCAGGCCCGTCGCCCCCATCAATGAGCCAGCTGAGGAGCCCGCAGCAAGAGGCCTCGGTCGAGGATGGGGTAGAGTTGAGACCTTTCAACTTCAGGGTGAGGCTAAGCAGTGGTGGAGAGCATATGTGGAATGCAAATCGCCAGTCTTGCCCCCACTCTCTTGGACGCAGTTCCATGCATTGTTTCTGGAAAAGTATGTGTCCCAGACTTTGAGAGATCGCAAGAAGGATGAGTTCATGGCTTTGGAGTAGGGTGGTATGACTATAGCTGCTTATGAGGCTAAGTTCCATGCCTTGTCCATATATGCTACCCAGTTGGTGACTACAGAGGAGGAGAGGATTTGTCTATTCGTCAAGGGATTGTACCCCGAATTACAGTTATTTTCTGTTCACATGACCTCTACAGGAAAAAGTTTTAATGAGGTGACAAATTTTGTGAAGAAAGTGGAAGGAGTTCGACGCGATGGGAAGGCCAAGGATTGGCTAAGAAGCCCAAGAGCACAGGTAACTTCCATGGTTCTTACTCTAGAGGTTCAGGCAGGCCGACACTTGCAGCCCGACCAATTCAGTCAGCCCTACCCGCTTCTATAGGTGGTTACTTGGAAACTCCACCGCATAATTTTATTCAGGATAGCCAGGGAGCCGCACCTTCGGCGGGCGGCATGCCATCTTTTTACCGCAGTTGTTACAATTATGGAGAACCTGGGCATATGAGGAGAGATTGTCCCCATCCGTGCATGTCTGACCTCGTGCAGCAGCAGACCAGGGCAGTGGTACCCGCGGGCAACGGTAGTAATGGCAGAGGACGTCCACAAGGTGGGCGAGGAGGGAATCAGCGAGGTCGTGGAGGCCGGAGAAATGGTAATGCAGGTATAAGAGTAGTGCAGACAGGCAAAGAGGTTGTCCGTCAAGATGACAGGGCTCAATTTTATGCCTTTCTGGGCAAGACTGAAGCTGAGGCGTCTGATGCAGTGATCACAGGTACTATTCTTGTCTGTGATCGGATGGCTACTATTTTTTTTATCCGGGTTCTACCTATTCATATGTGTCAGTTCAGTTTGCCTTGGGATTTGATGCGATTTGTGATATACTTGATGCCCCCATCCATGTTTCTATCCCAGTTGGAGAGTCTGTCATAGTCACCCATGTATATCGTGTTTGTCCTGTTATTTTTATGGGTTTTCAGACTTGGGCTAATTTGGTTATTCTGGATATGGATGATTTTGATATAATCTTAGGCATGACTTGGTTGTCCCCTTATTATGTTGTGCTCAATTGTAATACTAAGTTTGTGACTCTAGAGATCCCGGGCAGGGAAAAGTTAGAGTGGGAAGGGGTGTAGAAGCCTAAGCCAGCTAAGGTCATATCTTTCATCCGGGCTAGGAAACTGGTGGGGCAGGGGTGTTTGGCGTATTTGGCTCATATTCGGGATGTTGATGTTGAGTCTCCCTCTATTGAGTCTATTCATGTAGTGTCTGAATTCAAGGAAGTCTTTCCTACCGATTTGTCTAGTATGCCTCCGGATAGGGATATAGATTTCTGCATTGACTTGGAACCTGGTACTTGCCCCATCTCCATTCCTCCTTATCGAATGGCCCTGGTAGAATTGAGAGAGCTTAAATCTCAAATCCAGGATCTTCTGGATAAAGGTTTCATCCGCCCTAGTGCTTCCACGTGGGGTGCTCATGTCTTGTTTGTTAAGAAGAAGGATGGTAGTATGAGGATGTGCATAGACTATCGACAGCTGAATAGGGTCACCATTCGAAATAAGTATCTGTTGCCTCGGATAGATGATCTCTTTGACCAGTTGCAGGGTGACTCAGTGTTCTCAAAAATTGATCTAAGGTCTGGTTATCATCAGTTAAAGATTAGGCCTGAGGATGTACCCAAAACGGCATTCAGGACCCATTATGGGCACTATGAGTTTTTAGTGATGTCGTTTGGGTTGACCAATGCGCTTGCAACTTTCATGAGTTTGATGAATGGTGTGTTCAAACCATTCCTGGATTCGCTTGTTATAGTCTTTATTGATGACATTTTGGTTTATTCGAAGAGTAAGGAAGAGCATGCCGACCATCTTCGTATTATTTTGGGTGTCCTTGGGAGACAAAAGTTATATGCCAAATTTTCCAAGTGTGAGTTCTGGTTGACTTCAGTTGCCTTTCTGGGGCATATGGTTTCAAGGTAAGGGGTAATGATAGATCCCCAAAAGATCTAAGCAGTCAAGAATTGGGTCCGGCCTAGTTCTGTGACTGAAATTAGGAGTTTTGTGGGGCTCGCCAGCTACTATCATCGGTTTGTGAAGAATTTTGCTTCTATCGCCATGCATTTGACGAGGCTGACACAAAAGGAGGTACCTTTCGAGTGGACTGACAAATGTGAAGAGAGCTTTCAAAAGCTCAAGACACTTCTGACCATAGCACCTATTCTGGCACTACCGGTGGAAGGTAAAGATTTTATTGTTTATTGTGATGTTTCACATTCGGGTTTGGGTGTTGTGTTAATGCAGGACAAGAATGTCATAGCTTATGCATCACGGCAGTTGAAGGTGCACGAGAGAAACTACCCGACACATGATTTGGAGTTGGCAGCGGTAGTGTTTGCTCTCAAGATCTGGAGGCATTACCTTTATGGTGTCAAGTGTGAGGTATTTACTGACCACCGTAGTCTACAACATGTATTCACTCAAAAGGACCTGAATCTGAGACAGCGAAGGTGGATGGAGTTACTCAAGGATTATGATGTTACTATCCGATATCATCCGGTTAAGGCTAACGTGGTGGCAGACGCATTAAGCCGGAAGGCGGTGAGTATGGGTAGTCTAGCCTGCTGGGTGTATCCAAGCGACATTTGGCTAAGGAGATTCAAACCTTGGAGTCTAAGTTCATGCAATTGGGCATCCCAGAGAAAGGTGGGGTGTTAGCCAGCATTGAGGTTAGGCCCACATTCATTGAGGAGATCAAAGCCAAACTGTTTGAGGATGAGAGTTTGAATGAGCTCAAAAAAAAGACAGTGTCCGGCAAGGCACAAGATGCGACTCTTGATGCGGGGGGTGTGCACAGTTTTATGGGAAGAATTTATATTCCCCGAGTGGATGACTTGATTCAGAAGGTGTTGGCAGAATCCCATGGTTCCCAGTATTCCATTCATCCGGGTGTGACCAAGATGTACCGAGATTTGAAACGACTTTATTGGTGGCCTGGCATGAAGAAAGACATAGCTGAGTTTTTGGCTAAGTGCCAAAATTGTCAGTATGTAAAGTATGAGCACCAAAGACCTGCAGATTTGCTTCAGCGAATTCCAATTCCGGAATGGAAGTGGGAAACGATAGTTATAGATTTCGTGGTCGGTCTTCCCAAGACCTTGGGGAAGTTTGATTCCATTTGGGTGGTGGTTGATAGACTGACTAAGTCAGCTCACTTCATTCCAGTCAAAGTAGATTATAATGTGCAGCAGTTGGATAAGGTTTATGTGAAGGAGATAGTGAGGTTGCATGGGGTGCCCCTTTCTATCATCTCGGACCGTGGTACGCAGTTCACTTCCAAGTTTTGAGGAAAATTGTATGAGGAGTTGGGCACTCAGCTCACTTTTAGCACAGCCTTCCATCCACAAACGGACGGACAGTCCGAGAGAACTATTCAAGTGTTAGAGGACATGTTGAGGGCATGTGTGATTTATTTTGGAGGGCATTGGGACAAGTTCTTACCTTTGTGTGAGTTCTCCAATAATAATAGTTACCACTCCAGCATAGACATGGCCCCGTTCGAGGCACTATATGGGAGGGGGTGTAGATCACCTATAAGGTGGTTTGAAGCTGGAGATGTGAAACCTTTGGGGGTTGATTTGGTGAAAGATGTCCAGGATAAGGTAAGAAGCATCCAAGTTAAGCTTCTAGCAGCTCAGAGTCGACAGAAAAAATATGCAGACCGTAAGGGAAGAGACATGACATTTCAGGCTGGTGAGCAAGTTCTTCTTCTTAAGGTGTCATCCATTAAGGGGGTGATGAGGTTCGGCAAGAAGGGCAAGCTTAGTCCTCGATACATCGGACCATTTGAGATTCTTGACTGTGTAGGGACAGTGGCTTATAGGTTGGCTCTACCGCCTAGCCTATCTGGGGTCCATCTGGTGTTTCATGTGACCATGTTGAAGAAGTATCATGGGGACGGAGATTACGTCATAAAGTGGGACTCAGTTTTGTTAGACAAGGACCTTCAGTATGAGGAGGAGCCGGTTGCAATTCTTGATCGCGATGTCCGAAAGCTGAGGACCAAGGAGATAAAGTTCGTGAAAGGTTAATGGAAGCATCGTCCAGTTGAGAAAGCTACTTGGGAAACTGAGAAGGACATGCGAGACAAGTATCGCCAGTTTGTTCGACGATTCAGGTACTACTCTACTCTTACCTTAGCCAGTTTTTCCTAGTTTATCACTCGGGGATGAGTGATGGGTAAATTGATATCTATTATAACGATCTGTTTCCGTCGTTATGGAAAAGTAAATGGAGAAAGAATTTGGGCCAAAAAATATTTGAGTAGTGACTTGGAAATCTATAGCCTAGGCCAGACTTGGATGAAATCTAAGTCAGGTGAGGTCTAGGGAAATCTGTAAATAAACGGGGGGTTTAATTATAAATTTGATCACATGAGTGGATAGCCAAGACTTTAAGGAGCTTGTACGGCTTTACGGAATCAAATTCGAGCGAGTAGAACTCCCGAAACTGATCTTAGCGTGAAAGGGTAGTTTTTGAACGTCAAGGGTTGAAGGTGTGTTGCAAAATGGAAGCTTGGAACTCAAATTCTGACTTTCTGTCTCCGTGCAAGCCGCCGGGGAGGGGTTAGTTCCGCCAGGGCGGGGCCGCTGTGGTGGGTTGGTTCCCGCTGTGGCGGGACAGTCACGACTTAAATCGGGAAAAAACCCCAAAAACGTTATTTTCTGCAAAACTTCGTTCTGGAGAGCTAAGGGACAACCCAGAGCAGTTTCTTTGAAAGTTTTCCACGAATTCTAGCGCTAAAGGTAAGATTATTACTCTCCTAATCCGTAATTCTATTCTTAGAACCTAGAATCTTGGGTAATGATCGTTGGGGAAGGGTTTTGGCCTGAAGTTAAGGGTGGGAAAAGCCCTAATTGAACATTAGGATCTTTGGTTTGGCCTTGGATTGATAGTTTGATTATTATCCGGGTAAATTAGGCCTTGTTTATTGATCCTTGCATTATTTAACTATTTAGACCAAGAACAAGCTGAAAGAATCCGAAAAGGGAAGGTTCAAGTGTCTTAGGAGGATTCAAGCTTGATTTCGAGGTAGGTGATGGTTCGATTTCCTATTTGTATGATATATGTCGGTTAATTGCTTCATTGTATGCATGCATGTATGTGAATAGTGAAATGTGAATCGAATCTAATGAAATGATTATGTGCGAACAACTACATGCCATGAACTGTTACTTGACCATGTGACTATATGTACTATTCATTATGGTGTGGTTGTGTTGATTGGATCGGGTGTCACGTTTCGATACATACATTGGATCGGGTATCACGTTCCGACACATACATTGAATCGGGTGTCACGTTCCAACACATATATTGGGCTGGGTTTCACGTTCTGACATATACATTAGATTGGGTGTCACGTTCCGACACACTAACAGTTTGGGTGTGGGTTCAATGAGAGAACCACTTGTGATTATTACATTCATATATGTCTGTCATTGATATTGGGAAATTGTATGTTGCTCCTAAAATGATAACTGAGTTATGCATTCTTTATTTGTGGGTTTACTATGTGGTAATTGTTTGCTTGTATTTCGCTTACTGGAGTGGCCGCGTGATCCTACCAGTACACTGTGGTTTGTGTACTGATACTCTACTTGCTCGTTCTTTGTTAAGTACAGGGAATTTTCAGGCGGCTACTGATAGACCTCGGCTAGGGGATCATTGATCGAGACCGGATTTAAGGGTGAACTAGTTCTTTCAGGCTGCCATGGATCCTTCATTGTTTAGTCCATTCTATTCGGACTCAGACTGTTTAGTTAGACTTTTCTTATGTTAGTTTCGGGAATGTACCCCATGTTCTTAGACTTGTTGGTTAACAGAGTTTGGGTACAATGACTTTCAGGTTCTAGGGGTTAAACTTCTGCAATAGTTTTGTTTAGCTGTTTATTTAAAAACCTTTGGAGTTTATGGGAACTCCATTTTTGCTAGTCATTTAAACCTGTTTCCGTATCTTTAAATGTGCTTAGTTTTCGTTACTTTGCTTAGTCGGGTTGTAGTAATGGTTCTCCCACCGGAGGGTTAGTGTGGGTGTCAATCACGACGGTCTGGGTCTTGACACCACTGTCTATTACAATATCTTTTAGTTTTAAACCTAATTAAGTAAAGACTAATTAAAGTGCAAAGACCCAAAATCGTCTAGTCACCAGAGGCCTAGGATCTAGGTTATATTTATATTTGAAAAATGTCATAAAATATATTTATATATTAAATTTAACATATTGTTAATATATAAAATATATTTACATACATGTAAAGTTATTTGGTTCGATTCGAAATTTTTTTCAATTTTTTCATAAATTAAAAAGACCATCCCAATTGTTCAAGATGGTTATAGACTTAAATAAAAGTTCACGGTTTTATTGGGAAAAAAAAACATAAATTAATTCGATTCGATTGATTTTTCATATTCTTTTGACCTCCCCTAGCCACGGGGCTAAAAATGGCATATTAATACATATACAAAATTGTTCAAGGGGTCATAGAAATTACCGTAAACTTTAAATTTTTTTTAAAAAAATAAGTACTAATTTAGGGTAGACTTTTTGTATTTTCTGTAATTACAATCAATTACATGAAATATAATGATAACATGACATTTCAAACATTCCTTAAAGAGAAAAAGCAAGAAAAAGGAAGGAATTTGAAGTGAAATGAATAAATTCCCTCTTAAGACTATTTGCGCATAGATTTTTGAATACATGAATGAGTGCACAGCTCATACGTGCATTTTTCTCGTATATTCCTTGTGTCCATATTTAACTGTTTAGGTTTGATTTGATATATTTTAAAAAAAATAATAAATAAAATAATATTTTTTATTATATTATTTTTATTTATAATTATATTTTGAATTGAATTAAAAATAATCATATTACATAATAATAAGGATATATATATATAATGATAAAGTATCTTTTAGCTTTTTTATGTGAACAAGTAAAATGGACATCTATTTTTAGTATGGTTAACAAGTAAAAGTGATTTAGGAAGTAACTATATTTCTTCAATTTGACTATTATCAAAGTTAGTATATTTTACATAAATCTCATAGTGTTAAGAACTAATTACATTTTATCCCTACTCTTTTTCAAATTATAAAAAATTCTTAAAATTTAAGGATTTCGAATACGTCTTAGAACGTCCGGATACATAGCGGCTAATACATAAGTCTTCTGTCTGTTACGCTAAAAAGGAAAAAAAAAAATTACAATTCCATAAAACACGCAATCACGTTTTAATCACTGCTAATCAATCTCTCGCAATGTGTAACAACTTCAACAATCAAAATTCAAAATTATTCAAGCAGATCGTTCAACATCCTTTCAACTTTGATTCAAGTTTTTTTACAAATTTGAAGAAGATACACTATGAATATATTGATTTTGCTAAGACATTCAGGAATCTAGGAATCTGAAGTTAGGCATGAACGATACATAAGCGATGAAATCATTGTTGGAGAAAATATTTCGTTTGTGAATCTGAAATTAGCAATTGCAGCTAAATTAGAAATTGATGAATTGAGGAAAAAACTAAAGCATCATATACATCGTAAAAGGTAATTCTGATACATGACTAAACACACCTAAAGACACTTAATACAAAGTTGATACATGAATTCTGATACATAAACATATATATTGTGTCAGCTTTGTATTAAATGTGTTTAGTCATGTATTCGATACATAACAGTTGTATCAGGTAAAAATTGTTGAATTGAGGGGGAAAATAGACATGAAATACATCGTAGAAGATAATTCTGATACATGACTAAACACACCTAATACAAATCTGATACATGAAATTTGATACATAACCAGATGTATTGTGTCAGCTTTATATTAGGTATGTTTAGTTATGTATCAGATACATAAGAATGGGTACATTATGTATCCGGTACTAAAATATGATGAAAGTTGACATAATTATGTATCTGATACATAACTATAAACCAGATTCATATTGATTTAGGTTTGAAATAGTTGGGGTTATGTATCAACAATAACATTTGTACTAGATACATTATACACAAATAAAGTTGTAACTATCTGATAGTTGAAAGATAAACTTAATACATAAGTAAACACACGAATATCAACAAGAGACATCAGAAATTTGAACCTTTGATAGAGAAGGTCGTATAGTAAAACCATCGACTTTCCCCCCCTTTTCTGAAGGCCAATACTAAACTATGAACCAGAATCCATATTATCGAAATTTTAGGATGAAGAATAGAAAACTGATTATTTTTTTTGAAATTTGATCTACCGAAAGCGCAAAAAAAGTGATGAAGAAATCCTTCTACTTTTTTAAGAACTTGAAATCGATGAAGAAAACTAAAATAATACGATTGTAATTCAAAAATGGTGAGTTGGAGAAAACCGGTGATACATGCCGTGATTTTAGGTGTGAAATTGGGGAAGTTAGGCGTGAAGAGTGATGTATTTTTGAATGGGAGAGGGGGTAAGGAAAATAAAAATTTTTGTTATTTTTTCAAATGGTAGGAAATTTTATAAGAGAATATGATTTTTTTTAAAAAGAAGATTGTATAGTTAGGTAATTTTTCCTAAAAGGTATTACTACATCCGATCCATTTTAATTGTCATACTTACTAAAAATACTTGATCCAGAATAATTGTCATTTAAAACAATTAAGATATAATTAATTTTTGTTTCCACCTTTACCAAACTCAATATATGTAGAGAGAAATTATTAATGTGGTGAAAAAAATAATATCAAATTGAAAACAAAGAATAAAATAAGAATAATTTAGTTAAATTATCTTTTTAGCTAATATTTTCTTTAGAGGGGTATAAAAACAAGATAAGTAAAATGGATCAGAGAAAGTTCGTACTAAAGAGTTTGAATTTATAATTTTTTGTTTATATAAAGAAAGTGGAAAACGATCATATTTGTTCTTATACTATTGAAAATAAATTATATTTGTCTCCATTAAATTATTTCAATAAATATACAGTCGTGTTTTAAAATTATATTTATAGCTCACCCACTAAATTTAACTAGATTTATCTCGCACCTATTAAAACTTTACTTTTAACTTTAAAAAGTCAAATATGACGCTCTCATTATTAAATAATAAAACTAGATATATATATTTCCTCCGTTTAATCAAACAGCGTAAAATTCTCTTAGCAATTCCCATTTTCTCTTTCATCTATTAGGTGACAATTTTCTCACTGATTTTACTTTTCTAAGCTTCTATTTTCCCAGAAAAAGTTCGATGTAGTATTTATTCAAAAGTTACGTTTTTTTTTTCTTGTCGAAATTCTCATATAGCTAGTTTTAATAGGTGAGAGAGAAATATAATTTTATTTTTCTAATCGAAATTCTCATATAGTTTTAATAGGTGAGGGAGAAATGTAATTTTATTTTTCTAATCGAAATTCTCATATAGCTAGTTTTAATAGGTGAGGGAGAAATATAACTTTAAAATATGACTATAGGGGTTGATCTTATTGGAATCCTTTATTTTGTTTTAAAGCATTTGTTGCTTAGATATTTTCTAAATATAGAACAATGAAATCATATCAGTATTTTATAAATTCAAGTTGGCATAAATTATTTTTGTTAGACTATTTAATTATACAAAAGAATATTAAACGAGTATTTTGCAGGATCTGCGCGTCCCCTAATAATACCAAAGTTTCATTCAACTTAAATTATGCCCTACTTTGTTCTCTATATATCCACCAAACTACGGCAATAATTAAATAGTTCTTCTTTGCTTAATTATTTTCAACCGGGTAATTAATTAAGAAGATGGATTATTTGACAATTATTAAGAATATGAAAATAATAATTACGTTTAAACTGTACTATATTAGATTAACCACTCATCTCTTTGAAAGAACAATGAAAGCTAAGTAAATCATATTTAATTTTATCACCAATATATTTAAATTGGTGTAAGTTTTAAGTCAAAACTTCGTTATTTATGTTTTGAATATCGAAGTACTATTTAGTCAGACCTTCAAGGATCGTGACATCTTGATATTTTTTACATTGATTCTCAAACTTCTGGCATATTTAGATTGATTCATCCTGGGCTTATTTTTTTTTTAAAAGAAAAATGTTGTTAAACATATATGACAACTGACATCCATCTATATCTTTTTCAATATTTCAATCTGACCATACATTTGTTATCTTGATCGATTCAATAAGAACAATTTTCCAATCAAACGATGGAAAATTAAACTCTTCATCACTAATTAAAAGGATGAATAAACAACACATATAGTATAAGTTTGTGTACTCTTTGACTTGATAAAGTTGGTTCATGTTCCTCCCACAAACAGTATATTAAATAGGGGAAGATCAAGAAAATACCATAGGATATTCCAAGATTATTCTTTCTCTAAATACTATATATATATATCTTATTTTAAGCAATGTAATAAAATATAATAAACAAAATAAGTGTTTACCGCACAAACAATAATAAAGTGTTATATTATAAAATCCATTCAAAGTTTGACACATTTTATTTATCATTAAGCTGAAAACAGAATCCCTATACCCAAAATAATAATAATAATAATAATAATAATAATAATAATAATAATAATAATAATAATAATAATAATAATAATAATAATAATAATAATAATAATAATAATAATAATAATAATAATAATAATAATAATAATAAT